>JAUCMS010000025.1:8730756-8741426 GCA_032357445.1 Enteromius radiatus | reverse complement strand
GCCAATCAGCGCAGAAATGAAAACAGGTGCTGCTTCAATCAGCAAAGCGCGCTGATTGCAATAGGCAGCGGCTGAGAGTCTGACACAGACACAATAGACAAAAGGGAGAATGTCAAAATCAAACCCGGCTCATGACATTAATAAATATAAATTTCAGAAGAGGTGGATTTATTTGATTTTTAATCATTTAATACTTATTATAATGTTAATAATATTATAATAAATAATAAAAGGATTAATAATACTTAAAAAAAAATTGTATACTGTATTACTTTATGTTCAATCAAAAAACAAAACTCCTCTTCACTGTATGCTTTTATTGTCTGGAGTTCAAAGTAACAGCATTTCTCTGAAATGTAATGTTTTATATCATTATGAATTAATTTCCCATGACTTTTCCCCCCAAACACATTATTGCTCAATAAAATAATAACAGTGATTCCAAAAATGGCAGTGTACACGCTTCATGTTAATTTTTTCTGAAAATAATGACAGTTGAGTTATTGTGCTTTTGTGTCTGATTATTCCTCAGGGCTGGCCAAGTGAAAGGCCTGTGCGCTGCTGGATTCCTGTGCATCTCTGGTAGTTCAGAGTTCACCCCTCAGGCCGCTTTTCTGCTCAGCAGAGACCAGTGTGAGTGGGGAGCACAGTGTGCTGGACTGTGTCCTGCTGGTACGTTATTCCTTGCTTAATAAGGAAACCAGAGGTCATCAAACTTGATCCTGAAGGGCCGGTGTCCTGCAGAGTTTAGCTCCAACTTGCTTCAACACACCTGCCTGGAAGTTTCAAGCATGCCTTGTAAGACCTTGATTAGCTGCTTCAGGTGTGTTTGATTAGGGTTTGCGCTAAACTGTGCAAGACACTAGCCCTCCTGGACCGAACTTGGTGAGCCCTGCTATACGCTTCCATGAATCCAGAGAAAAGAGCCTTAATACATTAATGAAATGATTAAGAATATGTTTTATATGATCTGAATATCACACTGTCGCAGAGTGTGTTTACTCCTGCTCTTGTTTTTGGATAGGTTTTTATTGCCCTGAAGGAACAGAGGAACCTTTATCTTGTCCAGCCAACACTATAAGAGAAACCCCTGGAGCAAGTACTATACATGACTGTCTGCCTTGTCCTCCGAGACACTGGTGCCAAGAGGGTACATCAGTTGTTAAACTGAAATTTGCATGTGCTATTGCTGTGTGTAAATATTATGTCCAATTGTTCAATTAATTTCTATGCTTAATGTTGTATACTTAGTATAGCTTGTTACATTTATCTGAAGAAATAAATGAAGCATTATTTTGCTTCCTGTCTTCTTACAGGTGATCCCATCCCACGCATGTGTCCGCCAGGCTATTATTGTGATGGCATAGCTGATTATGAGTCTGAGGGGCGGCCAGGGCCTAGAGAATGCCCCCTGTTTACATACAGGCCCACGTCTGGGGCAGGAAGCAAAGGAGACTGTCTTACCTGCCCTCCTGGCACTTATTGTAACTCCAGAGGTCTGACATACCGTGTAGAACATACTATAGTATATATACTCTTAAATTGATGTACAGTTCTGGGCAGTAAAATGATTATTTAAAAAAAAAAAAACAATTCAGCATTAAATTGATCAAAAGTGACTATAATTACTTCTACACTTGTTAAAAAGGTTTTCGTTTTTAAATAAATGCTGTTCTTTCAAATTTTAATTTATTAAATAATCCTAAATATGCATCAATTCAAGTTTTTAATAACATTTTTCAAACAAAAAATGTTTTTCGACATTTTTCGACAATAATGAGAAATGTTCCTTGAGCATCAAATCAGCATATTGTAACAATTTCATATGCCGCTGAAAATTCAGCATTATATCACAGGATTAAATAAAATTTGAATTTCAAATGAAAAATAGTTATTTAAAATAAATAAATTATATTTAACAATATTTCAGTTTTCATGAATCAAATAAAAGCAGTGCTGGTGAGCATAAGAGACTTTTTTCAAAAATTCTAAAAAAAATTTTTTACTGACCCCAAAATCTTATATGACATACTATATAAGCATATACTTGTACATATACTTTATTTCATATTCAAAATGATGCTCTGTTTTAATTTATATCTTTTTTGTTCCAGTCAACAGTAAATTTTGTTATTCTAACTGTCTCCCTAGGGCTCATAGATTTCTCAAACTTCCTTTGTCCACCGGGTCATTGGTGCAGTGGGACAGGTTTCCCCGTGCCTTGTCCTGCAGGCACCATGAGGGCACAAGCAGGGGCAGCTGCTGTCAATCAGTGTGAGCCTTGCTCTCCGGGTACCTACTGCCCAGACCCTCGCACCACGGACCATCCTAATACAGCAGGCATCCCATGTCGAGCTTCTTACGAATGTCCTGCAGGTAGGTGTGATTTCTACATGACTGATATTTACAAATGCACTAAATAGTGTATATTATAACCATGAAGTGTGATAAAGTAATCCATCATACAGGCTCAGTTACAGAGACCCCTTGCAGAGCTGGATCATACTGTAGACCCCAGACAGGAGATCCCACACCGTGTCCTGCAGGATACTACTGTCCCGAAGCATCTCACACTTACAGCTCACCACAGCAAGTGTAAGCACTAACCTAAGAACAAGATATTGCAATGAGAGTTGGTTTTTGTATTTGATATTAATTGTGATATTCTTTTCCTCTATTTTCACTGACTTATATTAGTTTAAATATAAATATGATTAAGAAAAAATGATTTATCTGTTTTTGCAGATGTACTTTTCCACATTACTGCCCAGCCAACAGCTCTGCCATGCAGTCCTGTCCGGACGGCTGGATGCCGCTGAACACCAGCGGGTTGAGGAAGTCTCAGGACAGCAGCTGTGTGCTGTGTGGGGCCGGGACCTATCGGCCCAGTCTCTCCCCTCACCTCCAGTGCCTCCTCTGCCCTCCAGGACATCACTGCCCTCCAGGTCAGTTTTGAATAGCCCCCCATAATACAAACAATAGCAGCGCTGATTGATTATGGTTACTAATTGAATGATCTGTTTACTAGGCTCACACCATTATGGGGATCAACCCTGTCCAGTCGGGTACTTTTGTCCACTGGGCAGCTCCGATCCTGTTCCCTGCCCGCCTGGCTTATATGGAAACCGCACTAGTGCTGAATCACTTGAGGAATGTCACAAATGCCCACCAGGGACCTTCAATCACTTGCATGCCCAGAGAGCCTGTTTCCCCTGTGGGAGTTCGTCCACCTCAGATGCAGGTCAGAGTGTGTTTAAGGACACTGTTTTTATACTTATGAGCCATTTACAGAGAAGAATCCAAGATGCAGGCATTGATGAGTAATAGCAGATTCACTAAACAGGGCAAAGCGAGCGCAATAGCATAAAGAACCTTAAAGATATCACACACAGTCAGATCATTTTCATAATGCCATGATTTTATTGGTGTTAAATAATACCAGTAATTTGATGAACTCAAATTGTGTTGCGTGATTAATTTTAATACTAACATATCCTGGTCAGGAGTGGAAATAACTGTCAGATTCCAAAAATGAAATACTTGTGTTTAGACTATATATGTATATTTTTCGCTACTACTGTACTGCAACTATTTTTATTGATTACATGATTACAAAATCAATGACCCTTTAAACTCTTAAAAAGCAAACCAGAGGATGTAATGTATTTATTTTGTGTCTTTTCGTAGGGGCGTCCTCTTGTACATGCATAGGCAAAAACCGTGCATTCCAGCACTCAGATGGGTCGTGCTTGTGTAAGACTGGTTTTGTGTTTTACAATGAATTAGACTTCAAAAGCTCCACCACAGACAGTGAACTGGACTGCCAGCCTGAGGTGCGATGTGTGCACTGAAAAAAAAAGCTCTGTTTCTTCAGTATAATTGTGTGATAAGACAGTAAGGAGCTCTTTATTCTGTGTACAGGTGAAGAAGCGCTGTGGGGCAGGTCAAGTGAGACTGGCCGCTACGCTGGAATGTGTTTTCCCGTCCACCTACTCCTGTAACATCACATGTGGACCTCAGGGTGGGACGTTGGATGTTGGCATGGGCATGTAAGTTTGCTGTTCTAGTGAAGAGGGAGTCTTCTGTGTATTAAAATGCTAATGCTTTACAGTAATGTTTTAGGTATCATTAACTTACACTAATAGTATATTTATGTTTATGCTAATTGCTACATAGTGGCTTTCAAAAGTTTGGGGTAAATACTTTTTTTTTTTTTTTTTAACAAGGGCACATTAAACTGATCAAAATTGACAGTAAAGACATTTATCTGTAAATGAAGTGACCAGCGTCTTTTTTTTCTTATCAGTGCAAAAGACACTGAGAATACTCTGTTGATTTTGGTCACACAAATAAGTGTTATACAAAAGCATATTTACAAACTGTAACAAATGAAATTCTGTAAGAAGTTGTTGTTCATTAGGTCATGATATCTAATGCCTTTATCTATCTATCTGTTTATCTATCTATTGTCCTTTACATAATGTGGTGCACATTATTAATACTTAAGCACTATGATTCATGGCTGAGGATGTTTTCTAATCACAAGAAGTTTGTGTTGTTTTTCTGCAGTTGTGACTGTGATAGGTACGTGTCCGCGGAGGAACTGTGTAACTCTTCATGCGTGTCCACACTCCCGGTGCTCTCTGCCAGACTGGATAAAGATGGACAACTACTGCTGAGAATCAAAGCCACAGATGAAAGCAAAACCTGGAGCAGGGTGAGATCTGAACCTGTTAATATTCCTTGCTTACTAATGTGAACTCATACAAAATATGTATAACACTGTTTTATTTTTCTTTCAGAACATAATAAATGTATTAGGTCCTGATGTTCATGTCAAGAACATTGGAAGGATCCACTTCGTCCAGTTTGCTCCTGAGGGAGTGTTTGGTTGGATTTTAAAAGACCCCGTTCTCATTGATTCTTTAGTAAGAGGTAAGCTACCAGTGTTTATCTGCACCTCCAGATTCAACAATTTTCATCAAAATAGTCCAGAACATAAAACTTGAACATAAAATCTTATCGACCTCAAACTTTTGAACAGTAGTTTGTATTAATATTTTCTACAATGAACAACAATACATTTATAAATGAACAAATAAATTAATAATTGTTGTGAAAAGTTTGTGTTCATGATACTCCATGTATTAATGCAACAAACTTTAAAGTAGTGCATGCCCGTTATTATATATTTACTACACAGCCCTCTGTAATACTTTATTCTCATCTGTCTGTATATATTTGATTATTGTGACTGATTTTCTATTCTTTATATTTCCTATTCTGTGCTAGTTCTAAGCTGCCAAATAAATTAGTATTTCACTTTTATTTATTAGCTTTTAAATAAGTAGAATCAATTCAAGAACACCTTGTCTGGGTTTATTGTGTAGTCTAACTCTACATTATGCCTTCATTAAAACATTAAAGCTTGCAGTATTTCCTTTCAAAAAATATTTCCTTCCTAAAAACAAATGATTGTTATTTCAGAGCCAGTTGAAATTCTGGAGAGAGATTTCAGGAACAAACGACATGCTGACCAGAACAAGGTTTCCGAGCCTCCTCCACGGATCCCAAATCCCATCGCGTGTCTGTCCTCAAATGATATGCTCATCTTTCAGCTCACCATCAACCACACCGGTATGGCTTTGTCAAATACAGCACTGATAATAAAAGATACCTAGTGCATGTTTCATGTCACTCCTTGAATTTAGACCGCCACTCCAGTCACTTCCCAGTGTACCAGAAGGACCACCTGTTCAGCAGTAACCCTGGCTGGGATTTTGGGGCATTTAGACGTCTGCAGAATCTTGTCAAACACACACAGCTAAATTCCAGCAGGTAAGGCTTGATAGATATATCACATGTAGCTTTCAACACAGTTGATCTGCATCGATTTATCTTGTTAGATTTGCGCATGTGTTCATGGAGCCGGGAAAGTATGTGTTCCTGGATAACGCAGTGTTGGACTGGAGTCTGATTGTGGTTGTGAGTGAACAGGGCTCTGAGTGCAACCCCACAACAGCTGCGTTTCAGCCGATGACCCCTGCACAGCTTGTGCGACACGGGATTGTTAAACAACACAGCTTAAACCTGCTTCCAGACTGGGGGCTTATCACAGGTTGGGTGCTTTTGAAATAGAATGAGGCATTTTTCTTTCTTAAGTGTGTGCCTTACTTGTGCTTTACATGCTGTGCTCGGTGTTTCTCCTTAGGGATCTTGTCTCTGTTGGTGTTGCTGATAATAGTGTTGATAGCCTCTGCTCTTATCTTGAGGCCTAATCGGTCAAACATCATCGCTCAAGGGAGGCCAAAGCCCAAGTGGCGCAGTTTGGGTGAACCCAGTGTTCCTATTGAATATGTTTATAATACAGAAAGGTAAGTCAGCTGCTTATTGCTAAGGTTTCTTTTTTGTGAGGTTTCTTAAAGTAGTTTAGGACAAGAATACTAGGGATGCACTGACATTACAATTCTGACAACTTTGCCATTTATTTATGCATTTATGTATTTATTCAGTGTAATGGCCAATAATTGATAAATTGTTATCATTCTAAAATCAAATCGAAAATAAAATGCTTTAACGGATACACATACATTCAGGCAGTAGTATCAAAAATGGATATTCATTTTGAGATTTGCTAAAGATTATATTTAACAGTTTTGTTCAATTATTTATGTTACTAATATGAATGTTATGAGTGTCAGATAATGGCAGCAGTTATGTCAAAATTTGATAAACAAGCATGTACAATCAAATATTGGCCAATATACGCTATATCTGGGGTCAGTAAGATTATTTTGTTTTTGAAGGATGCATGTGTTTGATCAAAAATACAATAACATCAGTAATATAATATTGTAAAATGCTGTTATAATTTTTATGCTCACCGAGGATGCATTTGTTAGAATAAAAATACAGTAAAATCAGTAAAACTGTGAAATATTATTACAATTTAAAACGACAATTTTCTCATTTCATTAGCAAATTATCATTAGCATATCCATTTTTCAAATTGTACATTATTATGTTGTGATGCCTAAATTCATTTGTGGCATGTAAAGCAATCAACAGCATGTGGTGCAGTTTTGAGTGCTTTGTGTTGTAGTGTGGACGGCTCTGAGCAACTAGGTCTGAGAGGGATGGGAGAGGGAGCAGAATCAGAGGAACCCGCTGTTTGCAAAGGAGGTAACTGACAATCATCTGAAATTCCTGATAACGGATAAATAGACAAAAGCTCTTCTGAATTCTGTCAAATCCCATACTGATGTGAAGGTTTCAGAACTACACTAATGGAGCTGGAGGAGTTTAATGTGAAAACACTGTATGACAAGTTAGAGGATCAGAATTTACATCTGGCATCCCAGCTGGCAAAGCACCGCAAAGACACACAAGAGTTTTACAGGAACATGTGCCAGCAAACTGATGCTCTGAGGGTAAGACAGAAACAAAAATGGATTCATAAATGGAAATAATAATGATAACATGAGCAATCTTGGTAACTAATCAGTTTGCACATCTTGTATTTAGGACACACTAGAAAATATGGAACCTTCAAAACTGAACCAGCTGAAAAAAATACTAGACAATGAAGTTCTGATGAAAAGAGAAACTGCTTATGGTGAGACAGAAGTTACAGGTTTATATACAATCTTAAACAGTCACAGGTCTGTGAAAGCATTTGTGTTTGCACCAGAGCCGTGGATGGGGCTGATGGAGGCCGTGCTGAGGTCTTTGGAGGGGGTGCTCTCCAGGATGAATGGGGAGGTCTGGCAGCAACAGGACAGCACAGCAACAAACAGCCACAGAGACACTGGAGAGAGTGAACGTCACACCGGATACACTCAGGTTATTTAATTATTTCAGTCCATTAAAACAACACAGAGCCATGGAGTACCAATGACTGTGCATACTATTGATATTAAAAGAATAATTCAATAAAAAAATGATTCTGTTATAATTTATAGCTTCTTGCAAGTATTTCAATGGTTCTTGTATCCTTTTATGATCAGGTCATATTATATCTTTAATAATAACATTTTGGGCTATTTTGTTAGTTTGAACTAAAATCATAAAAAAAATATTTTGCTGATTAAAATAAAGTTGAAATAAAACAAAATGTAAATATTTGATTTTTTTTTAAAAAAGTAAAAAACACTTTACATAAGGATTCATTTGTTAACATTAATTAACCATATTAGTTAACATGTGCAATATTTATATAGCATTTATTAATGTTAGTTAATGTTAAGTTACTTACTAAATACTAATCTGTTAAAAATAGTAATAATAGTGTACTGTGAACTGGGATGACATTTGTAATAACTAACATTGAAAAAGATTAATAACTGCCTTAAGAATGTATATATACTGTATATATTGTTCATTGATAGTTCATGTTAGTAAATGCATTAACTAAAGTTAACAAATGAGACCTTATCATTACCAAAATGTAAAACATTGCCTACATTTCAACAGGACCTGAAATAAAATAAGTTGAAGCTGAAGTAACATAATTGCTAAAACAAAACAAAAATCTTAACCTAAAAAAACTTAACTGTTTCAGTGAATCATTTGACACACAACCAATCTGAAATGATTTCTTTAAATCAAAACTATTTAATACAGATGCATCGATTTACAGCTTTTGTGTTCCACAGCAGAATAAAAATCGAATCTGTTTGAGTGAGTACATGATGACATCATTTTCATTTTGGCTGCACTATCCCATTAAGTATATCTGTATCATTTTACAGTTTTCTCCTGCAGACATGTCAGAGTTTAAAGTGGGTGCAGATACAGAGGCAGCTTCCTCAGATCCAGGTTTGACCTTGAAAAACACCAGTTTGCAGTCTTTGACCCAGGGCTCCTGCTGTGCTCACAATACGTGCTCTCATCTCTCAGGTCAACAGCAGAGCACCATCCCCTGCGTGAGTGAAGAGGATCTGGCCAAGTTTGTGTCTCTGACGCCTCTGTCCAAAACACTGCAGGAAATAAAGGACTCACTCCAGACTATTGCCCACACACCCAAGACAGAGGACGGTTGGTACTCATTTGTGCATTTAGATTCAGTGAGCTAAAGTAGAAATGTATTTTTAATTAATTGTGTTGATTATATAACCTTATATATATATGTAACATTATATAACAGTTGAAAATATAATATATAGTATTTCTTTATTTCAAATACATTTTATTTATCTGTTTTGTTTGTCATGTAAAAAAAGTAGTTTTGTAATAACCTACATCTGTTTTCTTCTTCTTCAGTAATTATCAGGCCAGCAGAGGGTGAACTGTCGCACCTGATCCCTGTTACCCTTGACAGCCTTTCCCCACAGCATTTCGCTGTCTTCCTGTTTGGCTGCAATGTTGTTCGCTTACTGAACAGAGCTTGTTCCTTCCCCTCTGTTGTGCTGCTATTAGCTAGGACAGTGCCAGTCTCTCACTGTGATAACCTGCTGGCCTACTGCCATGAAGACTTTTATTACGACACAGCCAATCAAATTTTGTACATCCTAGAGAAGAAGCTTCAAAATGCTGGCCAGTTCATCTCAACTGTCTTACACTCAATGGCCTATATAACCTCAGGTAAGAAAGATTGCTCTTAGTATCGCTAAATAGTTGTTTACTGCTTTCTATTACCTTTGTTTAACAAGGCAAGTCACTTAAGGACAGAACTTGTTTTGAAGGAAATATCTTTAGAAGGCTGCTTTTTTTTGATCAAAGATACAGGAAAAACAGTAATATTGTTTTAATATATTACAATTTAAAGGGTAAAAGATGTGTTCCTTCTCGTTGGAGTGTTACAAGCTGTTCGTGCTTAGATAAGATCAGAGACTAAAGTTTTAAACGCAAAAAGATTTTCTTGATAAAAATTAAGACTCGACCACACCTCCCTAAAACGCCTCGTTCAAACGCCCCCACGTCTACGTCACTGTGTAGGCAGACTTGCATAACACCACCCAAATGTATGCTGAAAAAAACACATTATTCTGTAGTGTTGTTTCCACCGCCAAAAGTTGTATTTACAACACTGCTCCAGAACAGTTCAACCCAAATAATTAGAGTGTGTTCGTATTTACGGAGGACCGATTCCTGATAGAGTAGGCTACAATGCCATCTGTGCTTCTATAAAGTGGGGCAATTACAACTTTGCAAGGACAGCCTGGTGCTTCTGACTCAAAACCTGTAAGTGCGTTTTCTTATTACAAGAACCTGCTATTTACTATTCGAACGCAAGTTTTGAGCAGTTTAGTGTAACGCTTGTTGTTTGTCATTTCTCTGATCACAAATGCAGACACAGTTTTATGTTTATCATGTGTTTTGTGTCATACGCCAGGACACAGCATCATGTTAGGGTAAAGGGCGTAACATTTCTGCCAAACACTTGAGGTATCCGGCCAATCACAACGCACTGGATGTCTGGCCAATCAGAGCACACCTCGCTTTTTAGAACGCTGAGCTTTGTACAAATCAACTAGTTTCAGGAAGGCAGGGCTTAGAGGAGCAACAATAATGTACAGTATGTACTGTAGAAAATAATGTGTTTTTTTTTTAAACCTTAAAATGTATAAATACATTACGTTACCCTAAATGCACAAAATAATGTATTTTTCTATTTTAATATATTTTAGAATGGAATGTATGTGTATGGTGGCTGAATTTATTAGATTTTT
>JAUCMS010000025.1:8679663-8711580 GCA_032357445.1 Enteromius radiatus | reverse complement strand
CTTACTTGAAACCTTAAAAGTAGACACTTTACTTAAATTTAAAGTGCTTTCTATGGACATAAAATCCCTTTTGTAAATTCCTTAACGTCTTTGACCCATATGTATATATATATATATATATATATATATATATATATATAGGATTTATGGCACAATATCTCAGCTAACCACATCTGGACATTGCTTTTTGTTTCAGGTACTGATGATGATTCCTAAAAGCAACCTGTTTAAAATGGAGAACAGGCACTGATCTTGTTCTGCCACTCCAAGAGCTGCTCTGAAAGAGAAACCAGGAAAGCTGCCAAAATCAAATCCCTCTTGTCTTGATAATGTGATGTGTGGAACAAACTCTCGACTGGTTCATTATCTCCCGCTGTCTCGATGGAGGTCAGCAGTAACACACGTCTAATCTCAGACTGATGAGGATCTGTATGTGTCTGTCCTCAACTTTTGCCTTAGTAGAGACACATACAGCAGCACAGAGCTGAAGAGCTATCATACTGCCTATACACGCACTTTTCTTAACCAAATGTCAATCATAACTGTCACGATGCCCTCTTTGGTATACGCTGTTCTTACTCTTTTGATAGAAATGGATAAAGATAAGTCTGGATTCCAATTAGACTTGGTTTTTATTGTTGTATTTTCTATACAAGGAATCTCATTGTAGTATTTTGGGTTTTTATTGCTTTTTATTTAAAAAAAACAAACTCTTCTTTGCCACTTTGCAACAATCATCAGTAAAACGGTGGCAGGTAAATGGCTGATGACATGATGTGTACAGCAGTGTCATTTGTGTTTATATTGGTCATAGCAGCACTAAAGCAAGTTCTTGGGATTAATACTAGCACTAGTCTATACAGCATTATTATTACATTATTCCAACAATTGCAGTTTTTATTGAAGCCACATTGCCTAACTTGTTGTTATTGTTAAGTGATGTTCAGCAGCAGGAGCTCTGTATACCGTAAAAACTTGCTTGGTAATTCTACACACTCATTTCAGATTGACTGAGAACAGTTGTTTAAAACTAGTAACACAATCTATTCAGCTCTTAACTCTGTGTTTGTATTTCCTTTTTCACTGTTGCTCTAATGAATTTATAGATTTGGATTTTTCATGTTTTATTTCTATTGGTGCCGGCTTGCCACTGTTAACTTTGCCTTTTGCATTGTTTTATATAGGTCACCATAGAAACACTGCGCTCGCTCTACCCTGTTATAATGGAGCTGCTCATCACTTGTCAAAGCTTGTCATGTATATTAAACCAGGTGATGCATTCCAAAATATGTGTATTATTTTGAGTTATTTTCACTCAGCCATGGCATGTCACACACACACACACACTATTTTAACTGCAATGAGTGTGTCTTCATCTTGTTCTTGGGATTAATAGTCTATACATCATATTACATTATTCCAACAATGGCAGTTTGTACTGAAAACATGTGGCATGATGCAGTTGCTTCAAACAATTGTATAAATATCATTGTTTAAATTGTGATAATCATAATTAATAATTGCAATTACAATTTTAAAGGAAATAATAGTTTTTTTTGCCATAATCTTGCAGCCTTATTTTCAACACCTTTGACAATCACAGTTTCCATAGACTACGGTATATCTTTTGGGCATTTATAAATCTTGTTTAGGATGTAATTTACAAAAACAACAATGCAAAATGTCTTATAACTAAGTAATTTCCTAGCTGGTCTGTATGATTACAAATTGTAAACAATATTTCAGAGTTATATAATGTATTTGTAATGCCACTAATGCTCACAGAGGGCATTTTGTATTGTCAACAATGGTCTTTGTCTCCCTCTGTAGTTTATAAACCATAACTGCAGTTATGGCACTCGTTTAAAAATTAACTTACTTTTCGTTTTGGTGATCCGTTTTGAGGGTTTAAAACTCAACTTACTTTAAGTGCATTTACATTTAATTTAGAACAGTTAAGACAAAAACAACTTCTTAAAATCAGTGTCACACGGCACAGATCAGCATACAGCCTACTACTGTTATCAAAAAAAGTTAGCTATTTTATATTTATCCCACACTTACCAATGTAAGAAATTCATAGAAAATAGTTGAGGCTAAATCAAGCACAACTTTTTAACCATTTGATGTTAATTCTATCTCATTACAAATTCCACTAATGTCAACCAACATGTCAAGGAAAATAATTAAGTGTATTTTGGATATTCTTAATTTGGGTTGGCAAAGGAGAGCCATTTGTTACAAACAGTTACACCACTGTGAAAAATGTAATTAAATTAATAATTAATAAACTAAATTAACCCTCTAGTGCAGATTTTTATTTATGTATTTATGTTATATATTATTTTTTTAAAGTATTGTTGTGTTTAGTTGCGAATATTTATAGTTTTTTATTTATAGTTGTCTTCTTAGTTTGAGTTAGTACATTAAAAGTTAAAATAATCGAGACTAGATTTATAGGTGGACTATATATTATTACAGTTAACGTTTTACTTCAAGTAACGACATTTTGTATATGGTTTTACCTATTTCTACAGACATATTTCTGCTATGAATTATTTTACCACAAGAGTTCAGTGCTTTTATTTTGAGTACAACAGACAATGCCTCTAAAAACAGTTAGCGACTTCTCTAAAGATGATCTGTAATGTTAAACGACACTTTAATAGATCTACGATAGATTTTCTACTGTAGCTCCTATAGGCTAATATCACTCTCATGAAAAGGTGTGGACTCATTCCACACACACAGAGACCAAGTCCTGTAATATGCCTTGGCCTGGGGGCTGGCATTTGTTAACGTGGTCCCTGGAGACAATATCTGAAAACAAATTAATTTAGGTTGATTGTCTGCGGGCGTCTCTTACCTCGCTCGGCGTTACCTGTGTCAACATCCTCTGATGTGCCCTTCTGGGGCTCCTTATGACAGAGTTTCAGGAGAGAGCTCAGAGTGCTCCTCTTAAATTAAACACGACTCTTTGTTTTGTCTTGTAATTGCCTCTCAAAGTTCAGAGATTAGGAACAGAAGAAAGGCAAATAGAGTCCCGCTGATTAAAGTGCTCTCAGAACATTCCTTACAAAAGTCCCTATAGCGAGTCCCTACTGAACTCATTTTAAGATGCGGCGCGGTGAAATGTATTTTCAGTTCAGAAATCTGTAAGATTGAATAATGGCAGAGAATAAAAAAAGAGGCAGAAATCTATTTCTTAGAAATTGAGAAGATCTATCACGACCAAAAACCAGAGGGGGCGTAGATGATCTGATGCACTGCAGGCCAGGGAGAAAAAGCGACGCACCACAGTGAGTTCACTCTGATCTGACTCGATTCGCTGGAGCCTCAATGAGTTGCAGTCTTTTCTCTCTAGCCGTATAAAGGACATCGTTACTTTTGAGGCGTTGAAGAGAAAAATACATTCTCACTGCTTAAATTATTTTCTCACCTATTTCCCTGCTTTCACCGTCGACTCCATGGAAACGTCGTCTACTGTAATGAATGAAACTACTTCATATTTCGTATCACTCCGCGGACTCGCGCTCTGCCGTTTCAAAGCAACTGCCGCAGTTTTTGCATCTTAATAATCGGCTGAAGTGAAAATTAATTCTGAGCACTTTAATATTATAATTTTTTTTTTAATTATTACTGCAGATGTTGTTGTTGTTGTTAAAGCAATTGTTTTTGTAATTTTCAATGAACTATTTTTAGCGGAAGTTTTAACAATTCATCAGTTTCTATGGGCAGTTTCTTTTTTTTTAATAACTTTTATATTCCACAGAAGAAAGAAATACACACAACGTATGTAACGACGTAGGGGTGAGTAAAATATAAGAAAATCTAAGCCCCCGATACCACTCTTAAAGTCTACATAAAAGAAAGAGTTTGTCTACAATAATAAAAAATTAGGATTGTAATTTATTTTCAGGCTTAGAAATATACAAATTGGTTGGGATGTCTGTTAATTAAATTCTCAACATCATCCAAATATGAAATACCTTTCCCTGTCAATTTATAGCTTTAATAAGAAGTGCATTACATACTGCCTGTGGTCAATGTAAGCTTTTCCACAGCAAGGCAATGGGTTTCTAGACTTGGAGTAATTGGAGCTTAACGTCATGGTGACTGCCCTTGGGCCTCAGTTTTACATAAGCTTAAATTACAGTAATGCAGTCACCCATGCCCAGCATGTTGTCATAGCAAACCATAAAACGTAAAATAAGACATTCATCTAAAACACGCCTCTGCTTCTCACACAAACAGACTCTTCTGAGAGAAAGATGAATTAAGTGTGCAGCCTCAGCACTGAATTAATCTAATTTAAATCTATGCTAATGAGAATATTGCTGTGAGAGACGGTAGAGTTCTTGCTTTATTTAATAAAGGACAAGAAATGAATCCATAGAGGACTTTTCCCAGTACTCTCAGAGACATTATCTTTTTAAAAACCTCCTTCCACAGAATCTCATTGTTAATACGGAATCTGTCAGATCCTTTTAGAAATGCTTTTCACTCAAATGTTCCTCTAGGATGTTCTGCTGTTATTTTATTACTCTGTTCCACACTCTATCAATTTCACAGAAAGTTAGTAACGGTCTCTCATACTGTCCTCCGCTTGTAAGCAAAGATTATTTCCGAGCTTTGTTGTGTCACTCTGTTTTTGAAAAAATTACTGTCAAAGTGTCACCACGGATGGAGGGCTTGCTTAAGCCCACCGCAGTGGCGAATCCTTCTATTTGTAGCACTTTCACCTGCTTTCACCCCATATGAACATGTTTTGCATACTAACATCTCAGAGTGGGAAAACAACAATGTTCTTAGCAATCTGTTATGTCGCTCTGTTTCTGTGGACGCCTGAAGGAGTTTGCGACTCTGGAATACTTTCGGAATTGGTTGATCGGCACAGTGATTGTGTATGTAAATGGTTTTGTTGCAAGGTGATGGTGAAATCACTGATAGCACATATATAAATCAACACCTAAGCCTTTCTCTAATTAATTTCATCTGTATTTAAAATCCAGGCCAGTGTTGCCTTAAACAAAAAGAGCATTAACAACCCAGGCCTGCATCGGTAATGAGTGTCACAGAGCCAGCGTGGACTACAGCAGACGGTGACGTATGTGCTCTATTGTTAGTGTAATGAACACCTGGACATCAGTGTAGTGCTAAATCAGACACAGGGAAGCAGCCACTCTTCACATCTGTAGCGCTGAAACGCAAGACGCTTCCCTTTTAAAATTAAATGTTTGTAGTTAGGAAAGCTGTGGAGCACACTGATTGTGTATTTCATGGCAACTTTTCAGCTTACACTGTACACTATAAGGATGGAATCATTTTTAATGTTTTTGAAAAGGATGCTCACCAAGGCTTCATTATATGTATTGTGCTATTACAATTTAAAAATAACTGCTTTTTGTTTCAGTATATTTTAAATGTTATTTATTCCTGTGATGGATTTCCTTCAGAAATCATATTTATTAAGAAACATTTATTAATATTATCTATTATTACTCTTTATTACTCTGTGATACGTTACCATTCAAAAGTTTGGGGTAAGTACTAATACTTTCTAATATATTTATTTATCATTAAATTGATTAAAAGTCACAGTAAAGACATTTTACAAAGGTTTTCCTGCCTATTTCAGCTATATTATTTTGATGTTTCTTTTAATAAAAAATATTAAGCAACAAAAACGGCTTTCTACACTAATGATAATAATAACCATTATTAATAATTGAGCAACAATAATATATTGAGTAGCAAATCAGCATATTAGAATGATTTCTGAAAAATCACGTGGCACTGAAGACTGAAAAGTAATGATGCAAAAATTTCAGCTTTACCATCACAGGAATCAATTATTTAAAATGTATTCAAGTAATAAAGCGTTATAATAAATATATTGTTATAAACAAATTCACCATAAGGGACTTTTTTTCAAACACATGAAAAATCTTAATTATTTTAAACTTTTGCCCAGTGTAGTTTAGCAAATTAGGACACAACTAGAGGATGTTTGAAACATTGTGATAGATTTTCCATCATACCACAAACACTACATAACTAGCTTCACTTTCTAGTAAATTCAAATAAAGTTTCAAACTGTTTGTGGAGTAGTTTGAAAATCAATTATTTTTGCAGTTTTGTTTGGTGTCACCAGTATCACAGCAATTACACAGACCATCTTCATGTGGATGTATGACCGACAGTTTGTGGACAAACAAGACAGAGACTTTTCCACCATTAGAGTTGAACTGATGCCAACAGAGATCAAAATGGTTAGAAATTTCATCAGTCACATTCAAAACCAAAATCGTTAGAACACCCCTCCCTTACTAATCTACTAAGCAATAGAGACAGCAGGAGCATGTGCATAATTTATCACACCAGAATTTCATTAAGTAGCATGATTAAAAATAACAAGCCCTCCTTGGAGGAAACTGATATTGCTCTTGATGACAAATTGTCATTAATTGCTACTAAAGAACATGTCTTTAAGATCATTCAGTGAAAGCAGTGGTCAGTATGTGGTCCATTCCAACACATTGGGTACAGACGTTTTTCTTGTTTAGTTTTTTTGATCTGAGCTGAAACCAATTTGACCAAACTGAGGCCAATTAAAATCCATAAAAGATTATGAAACTGTCAGACAGTAATGCCTTGACTTTTTCAGACAAGCAGCTGACATCACAGCAGGAGTATGATGTAGAAATATAGGAAAGGTTCCTTTGATGATTATTTTAGTATACTTCATATACTAGAGACATGGTCTCCGATATCTCCTAAATCTCCCAACTCAGATTTCTTTATATCCAACGTATTAGTATATAGTGTGTGTAAGTTTGGAATTGGACAGATTTATTAAAAAAAGTCTCTTATGCTCACCAAGGCTGCAAAGCTTTATTGAATTAAAAACCTGTCAAGCCGGTTTATTTAATGTTTTATGTGCATTTTTTATTTTATTTTACAGTATTCTTTGATGAATAGAATATTTTAAAAAACAGCATTTGACATAAATCTCTCTCTTTACAGTATATATAAATCATGTATTATGAATATTGTTTTCATTTATTTTAAAGTGTATAGTTTATGCTTTAAATTGTTGTAGCTTTTTAAGACTGCAGTGCGATTAAAGCAGTGGCTTATACATGTGTATGTGCAAACTACTCAATTACTACTGAATATATTAGCCAACAGCTGTAATGAGGAAGAAATGAGTTAATAATGATCACATCTGTCAGACAACACTAGCTAGCTTTAGGGGTGCCTTTGAAGTGCTGCTTTCATTTACTGGGGTTGTCACCCAAATAGCATGCAAAATTGTGAAAAATGTGTTTTGAGAGGACCGAAACCGAGAGTTTGCATTATCACTTCTCAGCTTATCTTAAGCATGTTACATCAGTTTTTGTATGGGCCACTAACTCCATGGACATCAGCTCTTTTTTTGGGCCGTGATGGTTTTGAGATATCTTTACCTCAACAGCCTGCTGCAGAATCTGAGCTTATCCTCACAGAATAATAAATGACAGCAGAGAGGCTGGCACAGATTGTTCCCAAAAGCAATCAGAGGTTTTAATCTTTTGGATAACAGACATCAACCTGTGGTTTTTAATAGCGCAAATTGAATCTGTTTACATTACAGATTCAGCATAATTGAACAATTACAATAAACATTACCCCCACAAATGTAGTTTGTGTGCAATCATGTTATCCTGAAATACATGTTATCCTGGTGAAATACACCCACTTCACTGCCAGAAATGAACGTTTAATTGGATTGTCACATTTTCACAGCTGGATTTCAGACTGTTTCTCGAACTTCCTACTGCATAAGAGCTCTGTAAACACACATGTAACCCTATATTTGTCATTTGGTGTCACTAGTCCTTAAGGTTCCCAGCCTCTAAGGAAGGATGAAAGCGCAACGTATGATAAGCCATGTTGATTTTCTCTCTCATGTCCTGATGTTGCACTTTTATTTTCAAGATAGAACTGAAAATAATGTTTGCTTTTGTAATTCACCTGTTGAGTTTTTTTTTTTTTTATGATTGTTGCACTGATGACTCAGTAAACATCATTTATCACGATAAGGTGTCTTGACAATTTAGATTTTTCATTTTTATCCACATGGTTTGGCTCTCAGAACGTGTTTTTGTAAAATATGCTTATTGAATCACAATGCACAGTTATCCAAAAGCCAAATAAACAACTGTAGAAGAGGAAACAAATATGTAAATGAGTCTATTTTTTAGCATTTCACTAAAAGAACATTTCTCTCCACTGGGAAATTCCCCCCCAAAAATACAAAAAAGCTATCCTTTTAGAGGCAGAAAAAACCCCCAAAATATAGATTAATAAGTGGCTCTGAAACTCACTAAAATACATCAACTAAACTGAGTTGGTTTTAAAAGAAACTCACTTTGACCAGTGAATGTGAAACCAGTTGTCCTTTTTAAAGGATCAGTGTTGAGAGATTAACTTTGGGTAACATGAAAATGCTGGATCTCAACCCATTCAAAGGAGTACAAGCAATTTAAACACTTGGCAGGGATGCTTTGCTTTGCCTCCGACTCCCTTGTGGTGCAGAACTAAGTAGTTTTGGGTATTGGCAGGGAGGAAACTATTCTTTATCTTCCTGAGCAGTGGTGTTAACCTTTTTGTCCTGACTTTTTGGGAGTACAGTTGCCCAGTAGGTTCAGCAGGACAGACAATTTGCCTTGCCGAACTCATGCACCTGAGGTTTATAGCTTTGGAACAGGAACAGATAAAGAAGAGAATCATTTTAAATGGGCAATAAACAGCCAAAAGCCACATTCAGTTCCCAAAAAGCTTGCTGTTTACTTTAAAAATCGGTCAGCGTCTCACAAGGATGAGTTTCATATCAAGAGTGTCCAATATGTATTGCATGAGATACTGAATTTCCACTGGACCTTTTAATATGTCAAAAAAGTGAGCAAAGTATCAAGTGTTCTCTGAGGAAAGGTTATCCCTGTTTCAGAGCTGGAGTCCTGTAATTGTTTTAGTAAGGTATTATGGGATAAGATTCTGTCAGAGGATGTGACCTTTAGCTCCGTTAAACATTCAGTCAGTCACCTTGTGCTCAAATACCTCTAATTAGACGAAAGTGCTCTAAAAATCATCACGCTGGATATCCTAGCCCAAAACTTACAATCAATTTGTTTCTAACCTGTGCACTAGGAGGAATTACAAAAATTCCTTGTGTATGTGAGTTACAGTCCTGTGTATACTGTAAGAACATAAAATGTTACTGAAATGTATACAGCACTTTAAAGGGTCAAAGAGGCTGGTTAGCATAATTGCCCCTTGCTGGTAGATGTTGGATTTAAGGAAGCCCATATCCACTACAGAATACAGAATACATACATACAACAGTAATCGACTAATTTTTCTCACAATTCAGACTTTTCTTTTCACAATTCAGAATTGCAAGATATAAAATTAGAATTGCAAGATATAAGATCATAATAATTTATTCTGACTTCTGAACTTTTCATAATAAAATAATAACTGTATTATTATATAATAAAACACAATTTGGAATAAAAAATAAAGAGGCATTTGTGACTTTTAACCTAACAATTCAGAGTTGACATTTCACAATTCTGAGTTTATCTCACAATTTATATCTCACAAGTTTTTAATCTTCTGTTTATATCTCACAATTTTGACATTTCTTAGAATTCCTAGAAAAAAGTCAGAATTGTGAAATTACCTTTTAATCATTCATTTTCAATCATTCATTTATTTTATTTATTTTTTTTAAATGCCATATGCTATAACAACACTATCTGGCTACATTTACAGCTATTTAGTTTATTTTAAGTTGTAAACGTTTTTGCAAGCAGCTTTTAAATGCAAATATTTCTTTATATGTGCCCCTGGACCCTTAATTTTCGTGATTAGTATGCATTGCTAATTCCAATATTGCTGGTGCTCCTGCAGATGAATAGATAACTCTCTCTAGATATTATAGAGCTACTTTAAGCATTTAGGAAACTGACAAAATAAAAGTCCAAAAGTGTATTTCACATCATACCACATCAACCCTAATGTCACCCAGAACTGAGCGCTACACCTCCCAATGTTCTTACACCGACCTCACTGTGATATTCAAGTTCATCTTGAAGCCCTATATGTTTAACAAGATCTTAACTGCCCGGCATTTCTCCGACACAGCCCGAGTCAATTCTTTCGGGCCTGATCTTCACAGCAGTTCATTTTGCTATTTAATAATTACTGGGTTCATTGAACTATGAAAAGTGTGATTCAACTCAAACAGCAGTTGATGAACACATCACGGCACAGAGCGCCTTCATCTGCCTCCCAATTACACAGGGACTTTAAGTGTTGAGTACGCCCAGCTTTCACAACGCTGAAGGTCATGGTGTTCCCAAACCCTGCCCTCTCACTCCCATCTGCCAGTATCCCACTGATATATTCTAAATGTGCAACACACCTGCCAGATTTCACCCGTGTGTGTGAAAACCGTTGGAGCATCAATATTATCAACTGGACCACAGTCTTTTATGTTTTAGTTTCACCTTTTTAACCATTATTAAATTAACAATAAAATAAATACTTTACTTGAAAAACAAGTGTTTTTCACTTATTCTGTGTCTGTATTCTGTCAAAACATAAATCTCATTTTGTTAGACATATCCATGAATGCTTGATTTTCTACAGTAATGTAAGAAACATAAGTTCAAGGTGTTCAGGCTTTAAAAACAAGTCTTCATACAGTACCTTTTGCAGTCTTGCTTCTAAATGTCTCTTTTTAAAATTGGTTTTGAAAAGACTCCAGATGGCAATAGGTTAGAAATCTCCTGAGTGAATCCTTTCATGAATTCCTCCACTTTGTCCATACAATTAATGAAAGCTTGAATGTATAAAGCCCCTGAAGGGACACTGTGATAAAAAAAAAAAATAGATGGGAGAAAAATTACATTTCCGTGCTTTTACATTCAAGTATTGCATGCATTGCTTGCAAAATGATTGTGTTCCCCAGAGAAAGTTTGCATTTCTTTTACAAAACCTTTATATTTTCCAAGCAAACACAAATATTCTCTGGGGAGTGCAAAAGTTTTGCAAGCAAACACAAAATAAATATAAAAAAGCAATCTAATTTTTGAACAGAATGTTTGCTCCCATTTCATTTTTTCACCATGATGTAGAATTGTGCAAAGTCATTGTGTGTGTGTGTGTGTGTGTGTTCAAAATAAATAAAATAATACATTATATTTTAACATGGTGTACATTATACATGCTATATATATTTGCAAAAATGCTGAAAAGCTATTTTTGAACTGAAGAGTAAATTGTTATTCTTCGAGACATACAGTACATAGAGTAGGAGCTTCTTTTCTGCAATGTATGATTAATCTAACATGAGTAATATTCCACTTTTGTTGTTGTTTTTCAAAAGGAACCTTGAAAGTTCTCTCCTCTTCTGTCAAAAACTAAAGATCTATGTCAGCAGTTCTCCTGCTGACACGCAAACCATTAAACGCTCTGCGGGACGCTGAGAAAGAGAAAATAAGTTAATGTATGGGAAGCGTTATTCAACAGAGCAGTCTGTCTGATTTGTTATAAAAATGGATGACAACACCTGTCAGTCACCCATAGCCAACCGGTGGAGGGGAATAGTGAGTCAGTCAGTTGTGAATTTTATAATGACATTCTGGGAAGAGGTTGAATTTTACATTGTGGCAGAGATAGAGTTTTCAGACTTGCACTGATAAATTGTCAAACCCAGAGACATCACTTTGGGCCTGCTTTATCACTCATTCTATTTGCATGCATTAATGTTCCTCTATCGATAATAAAAGACATGCGGGTTGATCTAGACTTTAAGCTATTAAGTGGAAATAATCAATCTAATATGTTTTGTATTATCTTGATCAGCCCATCCTCCATCTTCATTTTTAAGAGCTTTGCTGTCTACGATTCATTCTTGCATATCACAGAAAAGAAGGAATGACTCGCAAGTGTTTCCTCTGCGCAGTTTTATCTTACTCTTACTTATCGTTTAGCAGCAGCAGGCTCACAGCCTTGACAGCACAGCACAGCTTAACAGGCTTAAAAAGGCAGATGCGCGGTCAGAGCCAGATCACCACGTTCTGGGTCAAAGACCTGGATGTGATGAGGGAGATCTGGCATTCCTGGCAGATGTTCTCTTATCAAAAACTCAGCCATGATCTCCCTTTGAAAGCCACCCTTAGCAAATTAATGCGGTTTAGTGTGGGATGAGAGAACATAACAAGGAATATGGCTGCATTTGGTTAATAAAAAAATCTAATTGATTGATTGACTGAAGTCTTATGTTTTTCAGAAATGCAAGTCTTTCAAATCATGTTCAATATTGTTGCGGTAAAGAAAGTTTTTCTGAAAAAAGGCAACACTACCAACCTTTTTAGTACCTCACTCGTACGAATGCATACTCTTTTTGCTGAATCATACGTATTTTCCAAGTTGCCAATTCACATGAATTTTTAAGAATGACCTGCCCCTAACTGGGGTTTTAGACAAATCGTACAAGCGACTGTGTTGGTGCTGTTTACACAAAACATGTAAAAATTTGTCTTTTACTATGGCACATTTGAGCATTTCCACATATGCGCACACACTTTTGGACAGTTTCGAACATAATATGTGCTAAAAAAGCACTGCTCATATGTTATAAAACATATAAACATATAAAAAAACACGTCTTGAATCAACCCTTCGCTAGGAGCATGACTGACGGTCGATCTGTCCAATCATAATGTTGTTTTGTCCAACAAACAACTTAGACAGGAGAGTAGATTTCATTTTGATGGACTTTAACTTGAAGGTCTTTCAACATTTTCTGTGGTTTAAATAAAATGACCTCTGATGTTCATTCATGTTTATTTTATGCTTTAAGTAACCATAAATAAACGATCGGTTCACAGTCGACCGCTTGAACTTAAGGTGCTACAGCAATCTGTCATGACATATTAAAGAGCCATAAAGTGGAATTTATTGTTTGAATTTCTCTAAAAATTCTGCTGTCTTGTCTCTTGGTGTGTTGTCAATTTCCCCTTTGCTTCGTAATATATTTTGTGAGAAGATGATGTGTAGCGTGAGAGCGGCATGGCTTGTCAGACATAGCAGCAATTACTAAGGTGGGTGGGACTTTGCAAAAGGTCAGTTGACTGCCAGGCAGTCTGACCAATCATAACGCCAAATCCACCATTTGTCCAACAAACAACACTTTGTGGACTTAAACTCGAAAGATTGTGTATTAAATTCTTACTTAAGTAAATATGAAAACACAATCGGTTCTTGTCCTGCTTTAATTGTGGCGCTGCAGTGATCTGTCAGGACAATGAAATTAAAGATAAACTTTTTGCCTGTTTGAATTCAGACCTGTTTTCCTTCCTGCAGACAACCCCTTGATATAAAGATGCATTAAAATTCTTTTAACGTGAGCACATTTTTAAAAAGCTGTGTTATTCATAAAACACTGAAAGAAATATGTGTGAATGTTTCTGTGAACAGCTCCTACCACAAAAAACTGACCATTTTTTTTTTACTGACCATTAAAATTGCTATCTTCAAACTGCATATAATAGTGGTGATTTGCGATGAAATTACTTAAAAAAATAAGTGGTAATTTGTCACCACCTACTTGCATACAAACAGCAGAAAGAGTCAAATCCTTACAAAGCCTATATATGTCTCTATATAAAATCACGGTTGCAGTTTATAATACAGTATGTGTACTTGCATGTACTTACAGTTTACTTACCCAAGAAAGTACTGGCAATATAAGGTTAGTAACTTCTTGTAATTACTACAATTCATGCACAGTATGTACTTGAGAAACAGGACTGTTAAATAAAGTGCTACCAAAATCACTATGTGCATGTGTAACATTGACATATATATATGTATATATATATATATTTCATTTTAACAGTTAAAGTTCAGCCTTGGGTATGTAAATAGAACCCTTTAAAACAAGTTATATAGTGCTGTACTGTATATTTAATATGGCACCAGTCACACAATGCACAAGCGTGGAGCTTTGAAGGATAAAAGCTGTGATGTTTTCACGTGTTGCTACTGAGTTTTAAAATTCTCAAGGTAAAAGAAGAGTTATTTATTTTTAAAGGCTAACTCAATTCACATTAAATTATAATATATATGCCCTTAGCTTTGAGTGTGAAAGGACAAGAAGAAAAGCAAGAAATCAATATTTGCCTCTTTAATTCTGTGTCTAATCTCATCCTTCTATCAGTCCTCCTATTTTATTCTCTTCTGTCAGCATAATGATTAATTGACAGGAACAGGATTTACGTTAAATCAGCTTATACCTTCATCAAACCTCTTCTTATAACCTCTTTGTTTGTAAATAAACAGTGAGAATTTCTTCTGCTCACACTTAATGTATATTAATGAAGCCGTGAGCTGGATGCATGTTGATAATATATAGCATCATTCATTAATATTGTAGAATGTGTCCTAGATGCATCGCTTACGGAAATGGGGGATTCAGGATGATCGAGACTAATGCCAAGATCTGCTGAAGTATGGGCATTCATTATGATGAATCATTTCCTGCAATAAGATAGCAATCTTCATGTTTAGCTAATACTGAGGGTCACCGTGTCCATGTCAGACCTCAACTCTGAGTGGTCGTTTTTACAAAGATGGCTAATATTGTTCATAGACTCGGCTCAGACATTCAAGTCACCTTGGAATTCCACAAAAACTGGAATTATTTTCACATACTGAATGTCATTCGTCTCTATTACACTATCAGGGGTCAATTATTCCAGTAAAACAGGCTAAATGTATTTTCATTTCTATGTGTATTATCACAAGTAGTTTGACAGAGTTAAAATAAGCATGATTTATTGCCATATCCGTTTAAAAGGGATTTTTTTTTAAACAGTGTAGTAAGCTAAAATAGTGCAAATCAATGTCAGTCAAAAATGCCTTGTTCAGCAATGTTGGCAAAACATATTTAATGCTTCTGATGGCTAAAAGTGATAGATGAAATATGTGAATTCATGAAAAAAATGTTTTTTGTGCATCTATTTTTGGCTTTAAAGGGATAGCTCACCCCCCCCCCCCCAAAAAAAAATAAAAATAAATAAATAATACCTTGGTACTACATTGTATATGAAGAATATCCTGGGATTTTTTTTATTTATTTTTTTCCCCACAGTGACAAAAAAAGTCCAAATGAATGATAAAATGTTATTATTGTTGTGTATTTAAATATTACATTTATCTAAATACTTAAACCTTTCTTGAATATGTCAGAAAGCTCTCTGATTTAATAAAAAATATATTAATTTGTGTTTCATAGATGAACGAAGGTTTTATGAGTTTGGAACGACATAAAGGTGAGTAATTAATGACAGAATTTTCTTTAGGTGAACAATCCCTTTAATTACTGTATATGAATATGCAATAAATCAGCATAATTTAAAGTGCTTTTGCTGGCGTGCTGTTTGGCTCAGACTTGACTGAACTGCATAATGGTGCTTTAAAGTTCCATTCACAGATAAACTAGACGGAGAGCTTGCTCAAAGACAGGCGGGGAAAGCAATCATGCTTCAGTGCACCTTTTCCAAAGACGTCTTGGCCAAAAGTTCATTGCATCAACTTGCCAGACAGACAGCTCTCAAGTTCTGCATGTGCCATTGTCAAGTCATCACATCCAGTGAGTCAGAAAAAGCACGTTTTTTCTACCATCTGTTCTGAGAACTCCAGCCTCATGCAGCCAGACTCTCTTCTCACAGCTTTTCACCATCGAGAAAATGCAGCATTAACACAGGTCTGCATATTAAAAAATCTTTTCATAGCGCTCGCTGGCTGTCAATAGTTCGACATAAAGTTTAAAGTCAGATTTCATAGCGGCTGCAGCGTGATTTGTTTTGCATTCTATATAAGCCATGCTCATCAGCAGGAGTTAATAGAGGCCATTCAGTCTGAGCTGGGTTATAATGGTAGCCCTGTGGCTCTCTCTCTCTCTCTCCCACGATTTGTGGCAACCCAGGGTCAGTTATTTAAATAGAGAAGTTTCATTGTTATAGTACAGCCCTTAAAATGGAGGAAATGTTCCTGATCAGACTCTACTGTATTCTCCTGAGGGATGGCAGCAAGTCGTTTGGGTAATGTAAGGCCGTCCCTCATACACTTTAAAGGACATTAGTCTCTGAAAGTTTGCCGCTTTGTGTTGTGCATGGCGATTTATCATCATTGTGGGATGGCATTTTCAGATTTGAGTCTCCAAAACAATCCAATGGAAAGTTTTTAAACAAGTTGACCTTTAAAAATTACCCAGGAATTCACTGTTACATTCATGATGGAGACCTGCATATCCAGGTGAATTCTGTTACATATATCAGTGTCAAAACGAGCACATAAAAACAAGCTATATTACTTGTATGAACTTATTATGAGAATTTCAGGAGTTAACCAAAAATGTCAATTCTGTGATCATTTATTTTTCCTCATGCTGTTACAAAAGAAGATATTTTGAAAATATCCGAGCGAAAAAGAAAGTGAATGGGGTTGAGGCACTTTCTGTGTTAAAAAAAAAGAGTATCACAAAGTATCATAAAAGTACCAAAGCAAGTAATCCATATAACTTATGTTTAAATTGACAGGGTGAGAAAATGTTGGCAGTATTCTCCTCATTTTCAGCGAACTGTTCCTTTAATTTGTACACAAACCTGTGACATTTTGGCCTTACAAGAAACAGCCTTTCATTTACAACATGAATTTATGCATAGAGTCCCCAGCAAGCCAATCAAAAGAAGGCTTTTCCTTCACACCTTTTCTATGTACTTGAATAACTGACAGATTTTCAGTCTGAATCACCTTGTTGGAAGGAAAGAGTGCGCCGACGGCAGAGACCAGAATTCACTTTCACATTTGACTTTCAGAGCCAAATGAATGCTGACTCCTACATTTTCCACCAGGCTATTTGATTGCTGAACTTTTCAACTTGAAAGCTTTAAGCCGCTTTCTGAATAGTTTACAAGCTTTGGTATAAACAAACTGTAACCACAGTGCTAGTTGAACTGTGCTCAACCATGCATAGTTTTTTTTTTTCAACTGTGCTTAAAGGGATAGTTCACTCAAAAAGAGACAATTCTGTCATTATTTACACTCCTTTGTGTGATTGCAAACTTTTTTTTTAAATGAAAGTCAGTGGAGTCCACATAGAAAAGGAAGTAAGAGTTGGAAAGACATGATAACAGAATTATTATTTTTTTTTTTTTGTATTTTTGGGGGATGAATCAATCTGATAAATATCAAAAAACCAAAGGGCATTTGTTGTTGCCAGTTTCTAAGGCAACAGGGTTTGATTTACCCACATCTTTTCATCATTCTCTAAGAAGAGTAATAGCTTATCCACTGGCTAACTATAAGTGAGACACTGGCAATGTAGTGCACATATATGACCCATCTGAAACATAATAAAAAATCCATCTAATATCTTCCTCGTTAATGCATGTATATTTTCATCCGTACATTGTTAATATCAGTGCTGCGCACTATTTGCACTTATAACCTCACCATGGTTTTATTGCATTGAGCTTATACTCTTATGGCCCTAGCACACATGGTTGAGAGATCACACATTGGCACCAAATCCATTTTTTCTGTCTACCATGTCTAAAGTCCTTGCACTCAGATCCAGTCCTCAAATCCTCTTTCTGTTGCTGTGGGGGAAGTGGGGGCTTTTTTTGTGTCCAGAGTCTTGAAGACCATTTGAAGGCATCTAATTCAATCCTTGCCCCCAAGACAAGATGCACAACTAATCTTCTGTGGGCACTAGTGATGTTTGCTCATATCTGGATGTAATGTGCCATGTAATCTAGTTTTAGAAAATTTGTCACCTAACAGCTGTTCGAAAGTAGGAAGGAGATTGAGCTATGACAGATAAAGGCCATTTAAAGTCACAAGAAATGGAAACTGTGAACATCTTTTCTTCCCTGTTGTGACGTACTGTATATTCCACCAAAATGCCTTCTCACTTCTCAAATGGGAAAAGAATGAGGGTGGAACCTGAATTTGCCCTTTGGGAATTGATTGAATAGTTGTTTGTTAAATGCTGCAATTTTTATGACTAACAAGATGCTGGAACAAAAGCTTGCACAGACCTTGTGCCAGTGGGCAAAAGCTTTGATGCTGCAAATGATTGATTTTTCTTTTTCTTTTCTTTTTATTATGTGGGCACATGAATTTAAGAACTGACAATTTCGATAATGAATGAAATGAATGAAACAAAAGGATAAATGCAAATGCCATCCCTTATTCCCAACCTCAATTAATTATAACCAATTTAATTCCAAACAAATATTCAATAAAAAGAATAAATAAAATAAACAGCCTATTTATACACTAATAAACTTTTAATTATTATTATTTTTTATTATTATTAAGAAAAAAAGGACAAGAAAGTACTACATATTATAAAATACTATCAATCAGATCAGTTACAGGTTTTTGAAAAGACGTCTGCATTATATAGGCTACATTAGACATTTTATTTCCATGGTTTGAAGACTGTGATTAAAGAATGCAGCACTTGTAGTTTATTCTTACTTATGTTTATGTAACAGCCCCGCCTCGTTTCCAACCTTCTCAATCTCTGTTGGAGGGACTGAGTCTGAGATTGTCCCTCAGTGGATGCTGAAGGTTACCGCGTGCGTAAAGCGCGCGCTCAGATGCTGCGCGTTGCTCACACTACGCTTGGACTTAAACGGATATGGGTTGCTCCTGCTAAGTGTAGTTTAACACCTCCACAAAACCGAGGAAAGCATATTCACATCATGTTCAGGTTCTTTTAATCGCCAAAATGAAATTTTCTCGTGGAAGTAGTCGTGTTTGTCGGTTTACAGTGTATCCACCCGTGGAGCTGTAATTGAGACAGGAGAGGAATACAGTTACAGTCGCTCGGATGGACAAGTGTATCCGATGGAGAAAAGTGGATTTAAAATCTAAGAAACGGGATACTTCCGCTCTTTGGATGAAAGTTGCGGTTTTGAAGGTACGGCATGGCATTTTCTCCTGTTTGTGAACTAGTTTTTTTCTACATTAATTAGAGAGCAAAGTAAAGCTGCTAATTAACAGATACTCGCTTATGCTAACACTTCAAGAGAAACTTTATTCCACTGCGTGAGGAAAAACAAGCATTTGTTTTAGACAAGTATGTGTGAACTACGGGTTGTAATTTTTTCCAATTAATTCAGCCGCCTTTCAAAGTGACAAAATTGCTGTAATTCTCTATGCGTACGATTATGTGTGAGCGTGTGTCGACAGAGAGAAATAGAGAGGGGGAATAACAAGATAAGCGAGAGGAAATAGTGTTGTAACCCATATCTTTCATAGACCTTGTCACTCTTATTGTTTTTAATTAGCCTAATCTGAATTTAGAACAGCTTAATTTTTTTAAGTTTTAGTTTTAGTGTTTAGGGTCTCACATTAGAATATTAGAATTTAACTACTCTCTGTATATATTTTTGTCTGTGTCTTTTATATAGATCAAACTGCACTATGTATCCAATTATGTTAATCAAATACCTAATTATGCATACCTGCGTTAAAATCTATCACAAATGAATAGTACGCCGTAATATACATAAACTGTGTAATTGTAAAATAAATAGATAGATAGATCGATATGGCTGATATACATACCACTGTTTATCTGGAGTCCCGCAGTAATCATAACCTTAACCATAATGTTAACCCTTACCATTGCAGCAGATGCAAATCTCAAGTTTCACATAACAGCATGTATCTACACCCAACCTTGCAACAGTTGCAACTTGTGTTTGTTCCTGTAGACGTTTTTTTTTTCTTCTAATGGACAAAAACTAATCTGAAGATGCATGCACATTCTCAGTTGTTCTGATTGAAAATCCTGTTAAAAGCCTAACAAACAAACAAACACAATCACAAATTATTGATATGAGGAAAAATGAAAAAGCATCATTCAGTGGGGCTGTGATGCTTATTTCTTCCTCTACAGGGAGCGTCAACTCTGAGACAGCTTTCGTGATCAAAAGTGACACTGAGAAGGCTAAAGAGGCAATTATGTGGAAAAACCAATAAGTGGTGGTCCCTTTACACAAGAGTGGGTTATATCTGTGATGATGGTGTTTTGTATGGGTTTTTGTCCCAGCAGAATGCATTTTTACTATCATATTGAACAGTTTAAATTATGACATATTGCTATCGCATTTGCTCATTTATGTGGCACATCTGCCGACAAGGTGCTGCTCAGACCCTGAGTGATGTTACATTCGAGGTGCGGCAAGGTTCAAGCGTTCTTGCCTGTCTGTTTCTTTTATGTATCTTTCTTATTTACATAACATGAGTCAAAGCAGTGTAAAATGACCAATGTGATGTGTTCAAATGAAATTTGATATATAGCCAGGCATTTATCAAATTTTGATGGTAAATATAGTCCACCCTACATTGAAGGATTTCTATCTCTAGAATGTAATTCCAAACCTGTGTGATTTTCTTTCTACCAAGGAACACAAAATATATATTTTTTTCCCTGCAATGGAAGTCCATGGGGTACAGTGTTGTTTGGGAACTCATTTACATTTATTGCATGGGGAAAAAATAGAAATCCTAAAATTTGCCTTGTCCCTTCCATCTCAAAGCCATAAGAAATGATTCATGACATAAAAAAATAATTTGAGAAGACAAGTAGACCTTTGTTCTGAATTTGCTATCATTTAGATAGCCAGAATGGGTTCATTTGTCACAAAATGCAAATTAATTTAATCCATTTCCACATTAGGGCTATAATAAATTTGGTGCTGAGCTCATGTAAATTTTGCAAAATCTGCTAAATATGGAATGAAAAGCAACTGCTCACTGTGCACTTTCCTTTTTTCTCAATTTGCAGAGACAGTATATACTACAAGCCCGTTTGTTGTGATATTTCGTGAAATGCTCTCACCCCCCCCGCGTCCACTTATTATTTAGCTGATTCTGCTTATGTTTCTATCTGTTTTCTTGGACATCTTACAAGGGAAACAGTAGGGAGGGAGGAGACTTCCGTCCTAGTTAGTCAAGTCACATCCAGAGTTCAAACGCAGGCTTTTCAGGACAGCTGTGCGAACGATCACCCATAAATAAAGCAAAGACTTTACACAGTGTACCGTGCGGCGCAAGGCCACGGCCCTGTGCTTTCTAGTGAAAGCTTCTGCTCAGGTGTTCCAATAAGAAATTGATTTTTCATGCCAAAACTTAGTGGCACATGCTGTGCAATCTGGTTGATATGATAAGACACACACTGGGATACAAAACGTTTCTTTAAAAAAAAATAATTCTGGATTTCTTTCATTAAAAAAACTCTTGTCTTTGGTCGTAGGGTCTCGGCTTGGCTTCAACCATCTGATGGAAGTCTTCACGGAGTATGCCTATAATGAAAGCTTCATTGAAAATGGATCCCGGGGCTTCAATGGCACGGAACAAGGGGGGCGGCACCAATACAATTATTATGCCATGCTTCTCACACTGCTCATTTTCGTCATCGTCTTCGGCAACGTGCTTGTGTGTATGGCTGTCTCGAGGGAGAAAGCCCTGCAGACCACTACCAACTACCTGATAGTCAGCCTGGCTGTGGCTGATCTGCTAGTCGCCACACTTGTAATGCCATGGGTGGTTTACCTTGAGGTAGGTATCCGCCTGATTGGATGCTAAAATAATTTAACAACCAGCCATCTGTGGTTTACATTAAAGCAAGGACGGGTTATTGAATTATTCTCAAATGATAAGACTGCAATTTCTTGCGCCATCTTTTTCATAACTCATTAGAGTCAATCTGGGCATGAATTAACTAAGAAAAGCTGCAGGCACCATCTTAAACCTCATTCTGGCCAATCAATTTGCAGTAGCCACCAGCACATGTCTAATTCTAGAAAATCTGATCCTAGCCACGGGTTAGTAGTTATTTTTTACTACCAGCCTCCCTGCTGTATGTCATTGAGCTGTACATATTAGCAAAGCTATCAAATATCAAGCAAAATCTATAGGTTTATAATTTACATGCAGAAAATAGTGTTCTTCAGAGAATAATGCTAGGAGGTTGATTGTGTGATTATAAACTAAGCTCTGAACAATGGGTCAAAAGTGATACTTCAGATGCAGCACATCAAATTTACAGCATTATTATAACTGGCTAAATTAAATTAGCCTTTTGATGTCTTGGTGTGTTGTTTTTCTCCTGAAGGGTAACTGCGTTCTCATCTTTTATTTAGTTTGAGTCATTTTTACGTGTGAACTGAACATTAAGGAGTGCAGTTGTGAGATGGTTGAAATGTTTATTGTTGCACTGCAATATGAAAGTCCTCAATATTATTATTATTAGGGCCGATTAGATCATCATTCGAAATTTCCATAAACATTTTCTGAATATCTTCAGAACATGAATGAAAATGAGTGAATGAAATGAAAATAACCTAATTATGCTAGCAAGAAATGACCAATACAAGTGCTTTAGCTTAGCTGCAGGCTTGGGCCAAACTGACAATTTAAAAATGTTCTCCTTTCGATTCATTAATATGAATTTGAATGGAATTGTCCTTGCCCCACAGTGTGTTGAATTAGAATTGATTCAGTGCATTAAAATAGTCCTTCATCACCAATTACTGACATAACAGTGTAACTGGTAAAAAGAGATTTTAGAAATGATTCAAATGCAATTCAAAACATATTTGTCACATACACAGAATACTGTTCAACTAGAATGAAATGTCAACTTGCATTTTAACATAGTTCATTCTTATAGCTGTGCAATACATCTCTATTCATCCATTTTATCACAGCGTTTATCCTCTGAATATATTTCATTCTATTTAAACCTTTTTGCATTAGTTCAGGTCTCGGATAGAAATTTGAATTAATTCAGGTCAGTTCTAAATGTCACACAGTTCTTATGGTAGCACTTTTCTTTTACGAAATAAAAAAAACTTTAATAAAATTTTTAATCTGTGGTGGAAAGAAGCTTCAATACTCATTAGTTCTTTCTGTGCACAGCACTCTACATGCTTGTTCTGCGGACCTCCCTCTATTAGTGCAAGGACATGTTTTGATCACTAGCGATGTCTGAGAATGATAGCGGTGAGGCTCATTTCATCAGTTTAGAGATATGGTGATGAACTGATTCAGGCAACTCACAGCCGCTTTCATTAGAGGTGTCAAATAATTCTTTAATCAATGACAGCGATGCAAACTCCAGAGGCGGGAACCTAAGACCATCAAGAGCTTTCTGAGTCCCTCGGCTTGCCTGAGGACACACATTAATCAGAGGCAGCTCAGAAAGCTCTGCCAGCCAACTCAAGAGATGCGAACTGTGGAGGAAGCTGACCTGTGCTACTGTATATTGCTTCTTTCTGCCAGTTTTATTGCATAAACCAGATAAAGTGCCAATATTTTATTGGTTTAAACATTATTATAGTGGCTGAAGCTGTTGCAAATTGACTCCTGCAGTCTTGCAGACGAGAAAGACAGGTGGTTGTGGTATTACTATGGATATTTGGGTATTAAAGATATTAGTAATACGCAATGCTTGAAGAGTGCTTCTGGCAAGGTACTAAGTATTGCACATTTGCAAGCCAACATTGTAGGTTTGCACTCAGTTGCATTGTTTTACAATTAGCAGAGCGTTTAGTTGTCCATGTCTGTCCTCCCAGGTGGTGGGAGAGTGGCGGTTCAGCACAATCCATTGTGACATCTTTGTCACCCTGGACGTGATGATGTGTACAGCGAGCATACTCAATCTATGTGCCATCAGTATCGACAGGTAGGTGTTTTTGCACTGCCATTATATGCTGTGCGAGACATAATTTGGTGGCTCAGCTCAAAAGAGGGACCAACTCAGCTTCCGCACACCTGAAAATAAACCATATCTGGTGCTGAGGTGGTTGTTATATATAAACGACAACTTCATTGTACATCGTGTCACATGAGCTCAGAATAGTAAGAAATACTTGTGAGATCAATAGCGGTTCAGGCTAAACGTCTCCTCTATTTATATAGTATGTAATCATATACTAGAAGGAACGTCTAAAAAGGATTATACAGATGTCATGGGAAGCACCAATAGGTGGTTTTACGCATCATAGGTCACATGATTGCAGGTACATTTGAAAAATTGTGTACAGGAATATGATACAGGTCATATAAGGCATGTAAGATAACAACAAACCTATTTTTGTCTTGCATGTCTCACAGGTACACAGCTGTAGCCATGCCTATGTTGTACAACACACGCTACAGCTCCAAGAGGAGGGTCACAGTCATGATTTCTGTCGTCTGGATTCTGTCTTTTGCAATATCATGTCCACTGCTGTTTGGACTCAATAATACTGGTAAATATGGGGGAAAAATATTCACTAACTAGATTGCCAGGCCAACACTATTTAATAGTTCAGGGTCAGTGCACATTTATTTATAATGTTTTTATAAATATGTGTTTATAATGTTTAATACTTCTACAGCAAGGATGCATTAAATTGTCCAAAAATGACAGTAAAGTTATTTACAGAAAAAAGTTGGTCAAAATGTCAAAGAAAAACCGTTCTTGGAATATTGTATTAATCAAATAATCCTTAATAAATACAGTATATTGCAGTTTACAAAAGCACAACTGTTTTTTTTAACACTGAAAATAAATCTTAATCATCAAATCAGCATATTATTATGATTTCTGTAGATAATTTCACAAGCAATTGCTGCTGAAAATTCATTCAAATTCAAATTACATTGTAAACATATTTACATAGTAAGTAGTTGTACTCATATTATATGCAGTGTTCTGCATGAGAATTAATAACAATAAGGAATATAATAGCTATGTGGATCCCTTAAACTTAAACAAATGACTTCTACTTATTAATATTATTACGGCACAACAGCTTGCACTGAATTTACGAAGTATTAGTGTCATTAACTTGCATGCACACTGTTAGGGGCAGCTAATATTAAGTTAGGTCACCACTTCATTTAAAAGTTATATTGGAGGAAGTCATTTAATCAGCATTCTTCTGCTTGAATGCTCTTGCTTGGAGGACGAGGTCAGGGATTTGTGGGCATGAACAAAACAAATCATAAATGTAAGAGACTGGGAAGTTGAGCGTTATACTCAGAAGTATTTAATACAAGTTTTATGTCATCTGCTGCACTGATACCTTAATGCTTTCTCTCAGTGTCTGTTATGCATTATTATTATTTATGTATGTATTTTTTGATAAAACATTAAAAACCTCTGTAACATGTACAGTAATATATGTTATTTACCCAGACATCTATTCTACCTATTTAGTCAATAAACATCATTTTGTTTGTATGATCCATAATACTAATTTCACAAATTTTCACTCTATTTTTCATTGCAGTCACTCATGACGACGCTCTGTGTGTGATCGCAAACCCTGCCTTTGTAGTGTACTCCTCTATCGTATCCTTCTACGTTCCCTTTATCATAACACTGTTAGTATACGTGCAGATCTACGTGGTACTGCGAAAGAGACGGAAACGTGTCAACCACAAACGCACGTGCCCCGTCACAGACATGGATATGAGCTCGACATTAAAGGTGAGAACAGCTGCAGGACGATGAAAGTTTCTACTTACTTGGCACTCCAGTAGAGTTTAGTGAATTGGGACTGTTAAAAACTGCAGTGTCAATGAATTTCAAAGTAATTCATCAGCACTGCATTTCCCATTAGCTGTATATCAGTAATATAGCAGTAGCAGTATATCTGTAATGAACAGTTGGATAGTAAATAGCAGCATACATTTTTTTTTGATTAAATGTGTGATTATAGTGTGTCCAGAATGACCTTTTCCTCTTTTCTGCTCGTATCGATTCTTCCGACATACAGCAAATCAAAGTGTGCCATGCAGGAAATGACCTCTGCTTCATACGACTGTTATTATAATACATGGCTTTATAGACACCCAGGCTTCTCCATGGAGCGTGTGCTGCAGCAGAATAAATTCAATATAGCATTATTCAAAGAAACCGATAGCTTATCTACCCATCCTAAGCTTCTGCAAGGGCATCAGTGCATTATTGAGAGCCATTTGTGGTTGGGGAGTTCTCATACTGTGTCCTGACGGCATAAGTAAACACAGCATCTCCTATCAGTGGTTTCTGTCAGTGCGGTGTCTCCTCCAAAGCATTCTGATGCGAAAACAGGCTCAGATCAACATCATGTTTATTTCAGGAGCGCTTTCATTTTGAAGTGCTAAACTCGTCCTTATCTTTCTATATAGCAAGCGTCTTGTTTTCAAAACGCTGAACCTTTGGATTTAGATCTGAAATGATCTTTAGATTGGCCGCTTGTGGATCCAAAACATACAGTATGCTTTGGAGATTGAGAATGCAAAGCTAATTTAAAATGGAAACTTTTCCTAGCGCATTACCTATAAACATGATCTATAAGCTGACAATTGCACAAAAATATCACTGTGAACGGAACGGAATTACTAACCTTCCTGTTGCATGTTTCTATAATTGCAAATAAATTGAAAGCAAACCTAGGTGGGGACGGTTAATTCCTTTCTGGTCTAAATCTGTCAAAACGGTCTGGTGTTTCTCCCATGTGTGTTTCAGAAATGCACCCACCCTGATGATGTGAAACTCTGCACTGTTATCGTCAAGTCCAGTGGGAATTTTCCTGTGAACAACAAAAATGTGGTACAGCCAATTTAATTTTCTTTCCAAATAGCGTGCTTGACAGGATTCTTCAGCTCATAACTGCTTGCCATATGCACCAGAAGAAATAACGGCAGATGACATTTGAGAAATGACAGTGTGTTGGCAAATATTAAATGTTAATCTTTGCATCCAGTGTAGACTTCAAATGAAGTTATGTTGACTGAAACAATACGCTGCTCTGTTATTAAATGAGCTGTTTGATGAAGTGAACCAATTCATTCTATTTTATTATCAAACCCTAAGCACGTCTGCACTAATTTCAACCAAAATTATATATATTTTTTTGTTAGATCTTCATAAAGGAGGTGGTAAACAACGGCGATGACATACAAATGGATGAAATGACAAACTTAAACCCTCCGAGACAGAGGAAGCAGGATCAGTCTGGTACAAGTCAACAACACAGCAGGCTGGTTAACTCTAATCTAAGAGAGACTGACATATCTCCCCCATCGCCTGAAGCTGGAGTCAAACCTGAAAGAAATGGCAACACCAGCAATATCATAAAAGGGGCCAAAGCATTTGAGATCCAGGTCTCCCCCACCGGCAAAACACAGACATCGGTCAAGACCCTTAACAAACGCAAAATCTCCCAGCAGAAGGAGAAGAAAGCTACTCAGATGTTAGCTATTGTCCTTGGTAAGTGTTGCTTTAATGGTGAAGTGTTTGATTTTTTTGATACTTGGAAGTTAAAAATGTTGGTCAAAATTTGTAAACACTGTGGGCCTTTCAAAACTTTGCTTTGTATTTCATCATCACAACCAGCAGGGTTGCCAGATCTACGTAACAAAACTAGGCCAATGGCCAATCACAAATAGCTCAAAACTAGGTCAGTGACCCTAGCCAAAATATCAAAACTCAACATGTGCTACTCCCATACTTAAAATGGAGCTATTTACAGCCACTGTTATGCATTATATACATATATACATTATACAGTAGCAATCATAAACACAGATTGTAAAGGACTTCAAGAATCCTAAAAGTGTCCCTCCATAACAAAAGATAGATCTAAGATCTAGCACAGTTAAAAGTCCCCCTATTATGGGGTATGAAAGGTTCATATTTTGGTGTTGGGACTCCCAAGCAGAACCTGATTTTGCTGAGTGCAACATGTTCCTGGATCATCATCTTCGTTGAACCTGGAACAACATTGTGATTAACCAATCAGATTTGAAGAACGAATTAAAAATGGTGGGAAATTTAGGCTTACAATCAGTGTTTGGTGCTTGTACATCAGTGTCAGTCATCTATCATTTCATGTAATTTCAACAAAAATACTTTAATTTTCTTCTAATATGCATTTATTTTTACCTTATTTGATGACTCCCAAACAATTTGTTAAACATTTAATTTTTCCAAACCCCTTCAGTGATTGGTCGATTTAATTTAAAGCGGTGTTTGTGAGATTTTATCTCTCCAACAGCGTCACCTATTGGCAAAGAATGAATTTGCATCTTCATTCAGACCAACATGAAAAAAACAAGTGGGCTAATATTTCATGTTGACATCAATATGAAACTTGTTTTAAAAATGTCTAAGGTTTAAAATCACCCATAACCAACATAATGTAAGATCACATAACATGAGCCAATCACATATTGCCTTGCCGGTTCCTTGCTGACAATCCGTAACAGCTGACATATTAAAAGGTGTGTTTGACTTGAAGCAGCGCTGCAGTGACCGAACACTGTATGACATCAAAGTACAGCGGGAGCGATCATAAAGAGCTAATGGAACCATCAGCTGTCAAATGCTCTCGTGGTATTTTGATGTCATTCAACAATCGTTCGCTGCAGCGCTGCTTCAAGCCTAACACACATAATCTTTTTCCAAAAACCAGGAAAAGACGGCAGTAGTGCAACAAAATGTGAACCAAACACTCTTCTTGTTGGGTTTCAGTTGGCATATGCCAGGAATCTCATCCCGTGTCTCCATGTCCACTGCCGTTTTAGATGTCCCTAAACTAAACTACAATCTTAAATTTGGTGCTTAGCATCTACGTCACGGATCTAAGCCCGCCCTCTGTTCGCTGGTTGGACAAACTGGGAACTGGTTTGCTATATCAGACTAAGTACAGAAGCGAACTGAAATTGAGTGGAAGTACGAAGTCTGACTTAGTTACACACTGCATGAAAGGTAATTTACAAAAATCCATACTAGGGGCACTTTATAAATAATCTGTCAAACCTTTAACCAGCAAAGAAAAAACAGTATCCCAGGGCAACAATTGAACAAGTGGCCTAATTTTGAGGGAAAGACGTAGACATACCAACTTCAAAAACCAGCCTGATAACAGCAACACTGCCACAGCCAATAAATGATGTTTTATTAACAAGGTTCAGGAGGATCATGATCAGATAATCTGTCAATTATAGCCACAGGTGTAACTCGTTTAGCTAATCATCCTAACTACCCTACAACAGTTTCCCAGCATCCCTCCTCCATCCCAACTCCTCACAGCACGTCAATATATGCTTAATATTTGCTTGATCCAATTATATGTAAGCGTGAACCTGTAAATGTGACTTTCGGGACTTTCTGTTTGTTCAACCAATAGCATACAAGCAGAGTACTGTTTTTATCTTTGGCGATGCTAATTGTGTGAAAACTACCCACTTCAGCTTTAACTGAATGTTGTTCAGTACGTACATATATGTACCCCTAAAAGAACATTTTATATAGGATTTCAACTTATTTTCTTAACATTTCCCACCAAACCTGAGTTATTACCTCTGTGTGCTTTATTTTCAGGTGTATTTATCATCTGCTGGCTGCCGTTCTTCATCACGCACATTGTGAACACTTACTGCCAAGTCCCTCCTGAACTCTACACTGCCTTTACGTGGCTGGGCTACGTGAACAGTGCAGTAAATCCCATCATATACACCACTTTCAACATTGAGTTTCGCAAAGCTTTCATTAAGATTTTACACTGTTGAAAGAGAACTCACCTCACCGGAGCAGAAGGGATAGAAATGAGACCTCGTCTGCAGTGAACTCACTGAAAAACTTCAAATAAAGATTTTAAATTGGATCCCGTGTGGACTGCGGCCTGGGGGCTACATCTCTTGCATTTCACAGAGATTAAAACTAAAGGAATGTATATAAATTGTCTGTATTATAAAAATTATTTTGTTTTGAGATCATATCACCTAGAAAAGAAAAGAAAAACACGTATATGAAATCCCTGGGGGAGATGGGGCTTAAAGCAGTATTTTCAGCTCAGACAAAAGCGCTTGTTTGGAATTCCTTCAAGCAATGCCCTTACTTATCTGTTCGTCAGTATTGTTATTATTTTGATTATTTTCTCAAAACCTAAATGTAAGGTGGAAACAGCGTTTTAAATCATAATAGTAGATACTGTGATACAAACAGATGCTTTGTAGTAACCTGAATAGGCCATGCATTGCATGGAGGTTGTAATTTATTTGCTGAAAAGCTTATTTATGCCAGTCATGTCTGCAATGTTATGTCCCACCTTTATAATGTTTGTTAGATGTTCTCTCTGAAAACTAACAGCAGGCAGGAGCCTTAAACAATACATTCAGCAAATCTATAATCAACTGTAATTTTGTTTTTTTGTACCAATATCGAAGCATTTGTGCCATATCTACAGCAAAGTGGATTTCACATAAAAAAGCAGAGAAAACAAATACGATTTTACTAAAATGCTGTGATTTTCAAACAAAAAACTACAACGTGAAAGTCATTTGTCAGCCTTCCTGGTGGAAGCATTAACCATTTCAGCTCTTTGTTTTGGCCTTGAGGAGGTAAAGATAACACCGATGAGTGAAAGCGATGATAAGGATGAACTGCATGCAGTCCCTGAGGTTTGGATTTGTGTGAATCGACGACAGCATCAGCCAAGCGTGCAAAAATTTGTCGTCAAAAGTGTATATTTCAATTTTGCTTTTTTACTATTTATTATGTTTATATATGTAGCTTTTCATGCTTTATATGACACACGTTGAATGTGATGGGCCTGCCGTTGCATTGTAATGCATGTTCTCATAAGATGTATGTGGCACAATGGTATAAGCTTATGAATAAAGTAATTGTGCACTGACGCTTTTAGATGTTTTTAGTGATACAACCCAACAAAATCTGCTATCTGACATCAATATATTGGTTTATCACTGGATGAACTATAGGGACAGACATCCCTGTAAACTTCATGGAGCAATAGAACACTGGAGCCATTAAACAAAGTTTTCAGTCCCTGGCCTGGGGGCTGACTCAACTGATGTGGCGCAGTGTTTGATATGAATTATGCTCTGTGGACAACACAATGACATTAGCCCCATGGCAACCATCTGTGGACACAGCTGATGATCAACACACTGTTTTTTGCTGGCTACGCATAACTACAAACTACTGCACACACAATGCTAAACTCTTGGCTACACAAATGTTGTGTAGTTTAAATGTACTTTTTGTTGTTAGGATCCATATAATAAGAATTTTAAGAGATAGATTTGCACGAGTGACCTAAACCTAACCCTGCCCCTCAATCTACCCATCACAGGGTTTTAAAAAAAAATAATACAAAATTGTAAGAGTGAGGTTGTTCAAATTAGCACGAATTTGGGACCTCGTATGAATTGGTCGTGAGACTGTGTTGGCAGATACATTGACTGTGCATTTTCCAATTTTACATTAAGTCTTAAAAATATGATGTAGTTACACAGAATATACACTTGCCTATTCATAATAATATATTATATACATACCTATAAATAATATATACTAATACTAATGTGTGTGTGTGTGTATATATATATATATACACAGGTCCTTTTAAAAAAATTAGCATATTGTGATAAAGTTCATTATTTTCTGTAATGTACTGATTAACATTAGACTTTCATATATTTTAGATTCATTAAAACACAACTGAAGTAGTTGAAGCCTTTTTTTGTTTTAATATTGATTTATTTTGGCATACAGCTCATGAAAACCCCAAATTCCTATCTCAAAAAAATTGCATATTTCATCCGACCAATAAAAGAAAAGTGTTTTTAATACAAAAAAAAAAAATCAACCTTCAAATAATTATGTTCAGTTAGGCACTCAATACTTGGTCGGGAGTCCTTTTGCAGAAATGACTGCTTCAATGCGGCGTGGCATGGAGGTAATCAGCCTGTGGCACTGCTGAGGTGTTATGG
>JAUCMS010000025.1:8636545-8663541 GCA_032357445.1 Enteromius radiatus | reverse complement strand
TAAAGGATGAACTGACTATTTACTAATGCTTAACTAATGGTTCATAGTGTGTAGTTATTATAAAGTGTTACCAAAAAGGCTTATTTTCAGAAAAAAGCTAAATAATCTGCTACTGGGGTAAGTAAAATAATCTTATTTTTAATTTTTACATGTTTAAAAAAACTTGATATTAGAACTTTAGATTGGCTGAAAACAAGACAAAAAAAATCTAAAATAGAAAACATTTTTTGCAGTGTAAAAAAAGCTTATTTTAACATAATTTATCTTTGGCATACAGCATGTGTTTCTGTGTCGATACAATATGATGGTCCTCTCTGATCATTACGCCACTAAAATGAAATGCTTTTTTACACACATTTAGTGTTCTTTTTGCATATTTGTTGCATTTTTTAAAGTAAGGTAAGTATTTAAGTACTCTCATATATGATGAGAACACAATACACTTGATATGATGTTAAAGAGTCCAAAAAATCAAGAATACTAGGAACAAAATAAAACAAATACTAATCTAAAATTCTTATAGACACTACTTGTACGTCACTATAAATGACATAGAATAGTGTAATTGTATGCAAAATGGAAAGCGCTGACTGCCTTGTTCTGAACTTTTATCTGCTGTTTTCCAGTGTAATTTGCAAAACCTTAAAAAGTCTCCACTGATTGAAAAACTAATTTGTTAATGAAAAGAACACATTACTGTACTTCCAAAAAAAAAAAAAGAATTTACCTCAAAGATGTTTATTTTGATAAAAGTGCACAATGCTGTCTCCGGATATTTTGGCAATGTGCTTTCGGCTGAGAGGCTCACAGACAGAGAACACTTCACACACGAGCAGGGACACAGACATCAGCAGTTTACTGCACTGCTCTAACAGCTCGATATAGGGACATGCTTTGCCCAGGGTATTTATAGCTTTCTCAAGTTAAACAGTTTGAGGGAATGTTTCTTAGCCAATCTTTATAATGCTGGTCCCCTGTGATAAGGTGACCAGTTAAAACGTAGCTGAGTCATACAAACAGGAACTAATGCTGATGTATTAAACCTCCACATAAAAATATGGGAGAAGGGATCCGTATAATCCAGCCATGCTCTGACCATGTAGCTGATTTGGGACCATAATGTGAAATGTGGCCTGGTTCAAGGGCACCATGTGATTTCAGTTAATCTAAAATAACCCGAGAGGTGCACAGTACCTGGAAAAAATGCAGCAGGTGGTGTTAAATTCATCAAGTCTGATGGTGGGCGAGAGGCAGCAGGATTTTATCTCTAGGTTCACCTGGCTGTTATTTGTTTTGAGGCTGATGACGACGCGTAGGTTTCCGAGAGCAGGGATGAGATCTCCGGGCATGATATCTCTCTCCAAGTTCAGACTCATCTCTGCTGTGTAGTTGCCAGTTCCGCAGATATCATCTGAGATTTGCGCCAGACTGGAAGAAGACAATCAGACGGTCAAAATCCAATTGAGTATGGTGAAAATTAATCCTGTTGACTACAGTTTATCACTATTCTGGCATCTCTATAGATTGCATCTGTATTTGTGGAGCTATGGTTTATTCGGTAAAGTAACATTCCATCCACAACAACAGCAGACATACTTCTTTACTCATATCAAAGTCAGCTTTATTGTCAATTCTGCCACATGTACAGGACATACAGAGAATTGAAACTGCGTTACTCTCAGACCCTAAGTGGGTAACAGATAAACAATATATATATAATGTAAGGGCCCATGACAGAGAGTGCAAACCAGAGAGAGTAGTGCAATAGATCTAAACTGAAGCAATTTTCTAAACAAACATTTACAGTTTTAGGTGAAATTGTGTATTTATTCAAAGCAAATCAAAATTTGTCACAAAGCACTTTTACAAAAATAAAGTTACAGTAATGGAATAAAAATAATATAGCATATGAGATAAGGAAAATAAATAAATAAACACCATAAATATATCTGCTCGTACCTAATGGTTTTGAATGGGTTTTAGGCAGCTTTTATTGATACTATATTTCAGTATTAATATGAAAAAACTTATTGAACTTCTATCTATCTATCTGTAATGCTGCTGATTTGTCTAGCACTACAGAAATGCTAATAAAACTGTTTGTTTTCCACATTAAAAGTGATTTAAGAGTTGTGTTATTACCCACTGAGAGAATCGGGTGATATAATCCTCCTCTTCCTGTTTATCACTGGCAGGTCTGACATGAACTCAGCAGATACCCCTGAGTCACTTTCAGCAAATGGAGTGGTGCCATGTGAAATATCTTCACTCCCTTCCCTGGACTGTAATGAACCTTTGGGGAGCGATTGTGTCTCTGTACTTGAGAAACTCAAATCCGTGTGGACAATAGGAGAGAACTTTTCCCCAGTAACAGCAGACAGCGAAGTCCGCCCAAGGTGTTTTTGTACATCTTCTGTTGCATCTGAACTGGACTTTTCATCAGAAGGAAAGTTTGATTGCGTCGTCTGTGAATGCTCATTTACTGTTGAGAAAAATTCAGTCTGGTTTTCAGCTAAGGTCACGTGCTCTTTATGCAACATATTATGCATATGAATAAGATTCAAAGGGAAAGTTGGTGAAGTCGTTCCAGTGAATGATTTAAGGGCTGATGTGTTCAAGGCCCCTTCTGGTTGTGCTGCAGCTGTTGTGTGCCTACTGATGCCAGAAATTGGGCTGGATGTCATGTTCTGAGAATGCTTTTTAACATCTGATAAATTGACAAACATGTGAAGTGAATCAATAGATACTGATGGAAAAGGAGAGAAGGCCAAATGTTGTTTAAACTCTGTATTTGAAGAAGCAACAGGGGAAACAGTAGTATGAATTGGATTTGAAACAATCCTGTGTGAAATTGACGAGGTTTGATTCATGCCAGCAACTGAATGACTGCTCTGATCATGGTGTTTCAGAGTTGTTGGTTTAACCGTGCCATCTCTCTTCTTTAAGTATGACTCAATCTGAAGTCCAGATTGTGATTGCGGTGTTTCTGTGAGGAATGTCTCTCCAGGGTGAGCTTCGACGAGCTGCTGGACTGATGGGATACTGCTAACTGTGTAGCTGCTGAAAAAAAGCATCACAGTCCCTTTTGGGTTTTTAAGATGTTGCTTGTCATCTAACGGCAAACCAATGTTTTCAGCTGTCGTTGAGTGATTTAAAAAGGCATACTCACTATTATGTTTCTTAGAGATGGACAAAACTCTAGAATCTGTTATCGCTGTATTTTGTGACTTTGCGAAAACTGTTGGTAACAGAAAGGACTTATTTTGAGGAACTGCATGAGAGAACAGGGAGATGTTGGCAAAAGACTCCTGGGGTTTTAAAAACATACTTGATGTAATGAAGGCCTTTATTGTGGATATGGAACTGTTAGAAGTTTGATGTGTTGGGGGAACACTAAAATGTGACAAGTTTTTGTTGATTGGGGTTGTGTTTACAATTTTGTGTTTTGTTAATCTGTCTGAGATTATGTTTTGTCTCTCCGATATGTCAGATGGGGCTTTTTGGTTTTGGTTCATAGAGTCAAGTTTAGTAAAGTCTTCCATATTTGCGAATCTCTTCACAGTTGCATATGTAAACAAAGGTGGAATCGATTGAGGACCTTGAACCGATACAAAAGGCTTTAATCTCTCAGAGGGAGAATTATTTAGAGGTTGTCGAGGCTGATGATCGTTCACTTTGAAGACATGAAACACATTCTTGAGCTTTGTCAGAGGTGGAAGAGGCGCCACTGTTGACAATTCCTCAAACTGATCGAGCTGTTTTGAAGCAGCTTCTTGAGGTGAAAGGGTTCGGGTAGCAGCAAGTGAACTTTGAGTATGTTTCATGAACATTGGCTTATCACTTGCTGTAGCTGCTTCCTCAGTGTTGGTTAATGAGGCAGTACTAAAGGCCATCAATTCACTCAGCCAAACTGGAAAATGATCCATTCTGTTACATTTCTCCATCACAGAGATATTAGATGTTCTGGCTCCTTTGGTGCAAAGATTGGACGTTTTGAGTAAAGATGAAAAGTTTTGAGCGGCTAAAGAAAGGTCACTTTTATTCAGACGATGAAGGAAACTTGTTGGTGAGGTTTGGAGCGCTGGTTTAATTTGATGCTTTTTACTTGATTTGCTGTAAAAAATTGATTTGCTTTCTAGTCCGTCCCTTGCTGAGACAATTCTATGCACTGAGTCAGATATCAACCGCGAGGCCACAAATTGTTTTGTCACGTGCATTTTGCCAGCAGCTGTTACCATGTTTGAAAAATAATTCGGTGTGGTTGCGTCTGGATTCTTTGTGGGGGTCAACTTTGAAGTGGAGAATAAAAACATCCAGTCTGGGTGCTTTAGTGACACCCCGAAGGGTTTTGGTCCATTGGAGCTGGGATTTTTGCTGCTTTCTGCCATTTTATTAACTATTACTTGGCTGGTTGATTTCACTTGCAGTGGAGTATCAAGGATCAGTGAACTTGGTGAAAGCAGATTCTTCTGTTCTTTTGGCTCATGCTCAGATCCATTTCTTGGATTTTGACCAAGCTCAGTGGTTAAAAGCCCTGCACCCTGCTGCAAAACTTTAAAATGCATAATGGTTAAATGGTTCTTATTCAAAGAAACCTCTTCAGCACGAATCAGAGGGTCATCAGTTCCAGACGACTCTGGAGTCCAATTTTCAGGCTTGTTTTCGTCCCATCTTTCCACGCTCTTGTTTGACTCCCCATGGTTATCAATTACTGCCGGATCAGAGGCCGATACCATGGGAATGCCATTTGCAGGCGAAGGAGTAATAGACTCTGAGACTCTTTGATACTTGCTTTCCAGCGAAGCGTGAAAAAAAGCAGAGATCTTTTCCCTGCCTCTGGACAGATGAGCAGGAGGCGTCATGGTGTCATTCATCATTGACTTAAATTCAGCCTCAGCTGAAGGATGAAGCCTCTTCTCATCATTGGAGATCAATGAGAGGTCTCCATCGGACTGAATCGGCTTTGTTCCCGTGCCGTCTTCACCCATGGAATGTGAACCTGTGAAGACAAAGCTCGGCACATTTGAGGTAATCGCGTCTTTATCAGTAGTTGTGGTTGCATTTACTGTACTTGAGTGCTGCCTCTCATGTGGAGTATGGAACAAATCTGTCCCCGGAGAACCGATTATAGCCACCGTGAGGCGAACAGGGCTTTCAGTGGAAACTTTTCCACCGCTGTCACTGGAGCTGTTTTGCTCTTCTGATGGTATAGTTGTTATGAGGGTTGTGCTCTCAGTTTGTAGGGACCGAAAGCCTTGTAGGTTCTCCTCCTTAGCGCTCACTGAAAAAAGCAATGTTGCAATTTTGTATGTTAGATGGCTCATAAAATGCACATAAATACTTGCATTATAGTATAAACAGTTCAAGAGCCAGCCACTGAAATTTTACAACTAAATATACAAAATATATAAGGTTGCACTTAAAGTTATTGCACGCATAAGGATTATTCTGTAGTATAATACAGATATGCAAGTTGCAACATTTGCCCTAATAAATCATTTATTACTCTTTGTATTGTGTCACTGGGAATGCACCCTTTCAAAAGATAGTAATATGCTTTTAGGGGTAAGCAAAAAAAAAGTGTATCACCCCTAGCATTTATTCATAATTATAATTTTTAATAAATTAAGATTTAAATTAAGAAATCTTTAAGTTGCTTCCACTAAACAGAAAATTTAGAATTGCACACATAAAAATGGGCCCATTATAAAAACAACTGATTTTGAAACATTTACCTTGCATCTAATCAACAGTGCTTTTTATACCATAATTAAATATTGTGACATATTTAATATATTATGTTAAATGTAAATACAGTTTAAAAGCTGGGTGTAATGTGTATCAAAAATTTAAAAATGAAATATTTTTAGTTATGTGAGTTATGTAAAAAAAAAAAAAATATATATATATATATATATATATATATAAAATATAAATTACATTATGTAGAATTATATACAGAAATAATAATTTCATATTATTTTTTATTTAACTTACAAATGAATTACATTATAATTCAAATTGTAATTTAATTATTTGATTAAATTATAATTCTAATTTTGACTAATAACACTATTATATATGAACAATAATATTCTTATCATATATAATTATATTACTTGTATAATTGTATAATTCTTTAAAACATAAATTCACACAACCATAATAATTACAACCATCAATATTACATCTATAGTTTATACCTTTTATCTTTCATGTCTTATGACATTTGCTGCTGGCAATAAAAACACTTATTTGTGCCATTGGTACTGAGGAAAAATTGTATACGTACCTGCGAGTCCGAAAATGAAAAATATGAAACCAATCCCCATACCTAATCTTCTCTCTTGGTTTCTTTTAAGCTACACATACATAACACCATAATGAAGTTCTGTTGAGATGCACTACACAGGATACTATCCAACAGAGCTCACACTACACTCTCTGCAGGAGCCTACTGTGGGCTTTACCTTGCTCTCTAGTCATTTATAAGTAGATTAGATTACTGACACGTGAACAAAAGCAAGCTGAGAAAAATAAAACGGATTTCTGCGTCAACAGAATCCCTCATCACCCTCATCGCATTTGACTGCGTATACTTTTTCATGCGTGCCTCGGCTTGTGTGAGCTACTATGATAAGGTAGTATACGAGTCATCCATTATTAAACAGATTCAGATAAGACTTAAATACAGTGTAGAGAGCTTGTAGTTTTCATGTCAATTCATCTTCAGGTGAGTTTACACATTTCCTTTACCAGAAAGATTAAAGCTTAGTCTAATCCACTCACGGTCAATAACAGATATGTGTGCCAAGAATTACAGTTGGGTAGAAATGTTATTTATCTACACCACTGTTCACTTGCATCAATGAAATAGTGAAATAGGTGTCTTGAGAAGTCACATATGTCACTTGCCTGAGTAAACAGCAAAAACAGACCAACTTAAATGTATTTTGTAAATATGAATAATTTTTAATTTTGATGGCTGCGACACAATCCTCAAAAGTTGGGACAGAGGAATAATAAAAGTGAAAAGTCCACAATAAGCAGGTGAACTGCATCTCAGTCTTTGTCAGCAAAGATGGATCATGGCTCATAACTTTGTGCCAAATTTCATGATAGACAAATCAGAAGTCACGTTACTCAATGCAAAATTGCAAAGGAATTTAGGTCTTTCAACCAGCTAACACAAATAACTTTGTGCGAAGACTGAGGGAATCAAGAGAAATCTCAGTAAATGTAGGGCAATCCCAGCTGAATGTCTGTGACCTTTGAGCCATCAGATGGCATTGCATGAGAAACTCTACTATCATGCTCTTGTGTGAAATATAGCCATATGGGCTCAGGAGTGCAATGGAAAACTGTTTTCACTTAACACAGTCTCAAGAAATGCAACTTGAATGTCTGTTACTCAAGGAGAAATCTGCCATCAATTCTAGGCAGAGACGGCAGCAAGTTCTCTGGGCCCGAGCTCATCTTAGACAGTCCAAAAGACAGTGCTGAGGTCAGATGAGTCAAATTGACATCAAATTGTCAGTTCCAAAGATAAAACGAACCATTCAGACTTCAAACAGTAACAGAAGCAAAAGCAAACAGCTGTCATGGTATATGGGTGCATCAGTGCAAACGGCATGAATGACTTGCATACGAGTAAAGTTACCACTGACATGGAGGCATATATTGGGATCGAGACATATACTGCCATCAGGATGACATCTTTCATGGGAATTCATGGTTATTAGATCAAGACAATGCCAGCATGTGCTACAACAGCATGGTTTTGTAGACACATGTGAATGTGACTGACTGGCCATCTGTCTACAATTGGAAATGTATGGCCCATCATGAAAAGGAGAATCAGACAACAACGACAATGGATTGCTGAATACTAGCTGAGGTCTGGGGAAATGACTGGTGAAAATAATGCTTGAGTAACTTTGAAAATAATCACCTTAATTCACAGATGATTCAAATGTGAAATTAAAAGGAAACCGTGTAAAACATGCCTGTGTCCTCGATTTTTTGGACTGTGCTGTAGCCATCAAAAGTTGTTTTTTTTAAGTTGGGAAGTAAAAACATTGGGATTTTTTTCTTTGTAATTTAATGAATTAAATAAAGAGAAAGAACAAAAAACCTTTTATGGCATTTCACAACTTTTCAAGAATTGGGGTTAAGGATTTCTAAATAAATAGTCACTGCACAGAGTAACCAATGGGAAAGTAGTTTAAGGAAATGGAATCATAAGTAAATAAAACTGCTGCTGTAAAAAACAGTGCTGTATTCATGTGTGCCATCACTATGGCAGCTGTGACAACGTCTCCAAGATCCTCTTGAAGCATCTTGGAGACACTGCCACAGTTCTGCTGGATTTAGTCTGTCTTAGTTTGTTCTGCTTCTTTGTGTCATTGGAGACGATTAGATATATATAAATACATGGATAGTTGACAAATAAAAATTGGACTGTGTCTTATGGTGTGACAGATACAAATACAAATACCATGTGAAAACTGTAGAGTTACAAATAGCATTAGAGAGGTTTATCTTCAATGTTAGGAGTTTTTTTTATTACAGTAGCTATGTGCTTACAAAAACTTTTTTTTTGTCAGAGACATGGCAACTTTTGAATGAAAGTCAACCAATACTCTGATGATTTAATTAAAGCAATAGTGAAAAATTATGTTTCTCCATCATCTACTCACCCTTGTGTCATTGCAAACCTGTATGATTTACCTTCTACTCTGTGAAACTCATACACATATTTGAAAAATGTGGCTAAGTATTCAATAAAAGAACAAAAGTGATATAGATTTGGAACAACATAAGGTTGAGAAAACAAAGACCAGTGATATTGCAGTCTGTTTGTGAAATCCTGTCCCAAACCCTGGATTACACTGTCAGACACATATCTGCTAAACCCTTTTGATTTGAAACAATATTTCTTTTTCTTATTACATCACCAAATGCTTTCTAAAGCTATTAAGTCTGCAAAGATGAGAAGCTTTTAACCATAATTATCTTCAAATGCAGTTTTATTAATCTTTTTTTTATTAAACACATGAAAGCTAATATTAATCCATTTATCAACAAATAGAGCAAAATGTAATCAAGACAACACACTCCCCAAGCCAGTCATTTGGTATGAAAGGAAATTGAAACGTTTCGAATATCGTCCCAGGGCAACATGTTCTTTACAACAGCAGATAACAGAGTCACATGTCAGTTCTCTCTAATTAAAATGAAAACAGGAAACAGCTGCATAATCAAGATAGGCCTTAAGGCATGACAGTAATTTGTGGCCTCACTTAAGATGAGCATCTTAAGCTGTGAAGCAAAGGACAGCATTCATCTCTATTTGTGTGTGTGAGTGTGTGTGTGCGTGTGTTTGCATGCGTGTCCTGAGTTAGGGGGTCATTTATTGAGGAACCGAATGAGTGGTAGTGGCTCACGTGATCAATCTCACACAGGAGTGAAGGATTTTTAAACCATGGAGCTCTCGGAGTTTCTCCATGTGCCTGAAAAAAATCAAAACAGAGATTTATTAAACCAACAGAGTTAGGTTCTCATTTTGACCACACAATGAACTCCGAGCTAAGAATATGAAATGCAAACAAGCATGAAAACGTCAGCCAGTTTGCTCTGCATACAAAGTAGGTTCATCGCCTATGTGTAATATTTTTGGCAGTGTCTGTACCTTCCGCTGTTTTCGGTCTAAAACGTCTTTGTTAGGCTGCACTCTGATCTCAGAGGTTTGAAATTTCACTGTAGAGACTCTGAGCAGCGTTACCTCTAAAAAGTTGAAAGCTCATCAAAATTGAATGCTGTAAGATTTTGAGTCCTCTTTGTTGGATTGTCCTTGTTTGATGCTGACTGGGAAAATAAGATGCCTCAAGAACACTTAACTAACAGAGCTGCTACTTTTTTTATAGGCCTGAGCTTGTGGACGCTTCATAAATTAAAGATGAAGGGGGAAAAACTCAATAGTTCTCTAGGTCAATGAAAGTATAAAGACCCAATCGGTAAATATTTAAAGAGTCTCTTACAACTGTAAAAGTTCTCATTAACAGCTCTGAGACGAGAATATAAACAAATTCAAATGCAACAGACAAATACGCTCTAATCTTAAGCAAATCCAAAAACTGAGGTGTTTTAATTCATTATGCATTCGCAAGGTTCATCATCTTGTTAAGGCTAATTAAAAGGAGGCATCAACTTTTCACCTTCATGTTTCCCAGAGTATCACTGCTGTATAAGAACATCAGCATGAATGTTAATCAATATAATACAGGTGACTGCAAGAGGCCAGTCAGACTTAATTATACCTGGGCTCTATTTTGCACAGCTTCCCAAGAGTAATGGCTGCATTCTGCTGAACGGCTGCTCTTTTGGTGTCTCTAGCAGCATGGTGTAGCAGCAACTGCACACAGTCTGTGCCTAGGAGGCCGCCGGCAGCTCCATCCACTTCTAAGCAATGGCCCATACACAAAGCTGCGTTCCCCACCACCAACTCGTCAATACCGCCCAGGAGTTTTCTCAAAGTGCGCAGCTCTGAATGAATAAATGTGGGTAGCACGCACACACACATACACAAAGTGACCATAAAGCCACAGAACTTAAGACACGTTATTGAATCCAATCCTCTGCCTCCCTGACCCTCAGAACTCACGTTTGTCAAGCTTAACCAGCTCCTCACAGGCCTGTGGGATTGAGCCAGTACAGACTGCCAGGGCTTTAATGGAGTATCTGGAGCTCATCTCTCCTCCTACCTGACAGGATAGAAGGACAGACACACAAGCACATTTCAGTTAAATCTCTACAACTGCAAACGCAATACTCTGCTAAGAAAAACCAACACATCTGGTCAATAGAATATAAGAAAGTGTGATTGTGGCAGACTCACTGTATAAAGTCTGAAAATATATAAATGAATATTAAAATATGAATGAATATTAAAATATTATAAAATTATATATACAGCACTGTGCAAAAGTCTTAGGCCACTAGTATTTTCACCAACAAAAAATTGTGTAAAGTCCGTTTTAAGCTACAGTACTGTTCAAAGTTTTAGACACTCCTGTAAAATGAGGATGCTTTAAAAAAATAATTCCATAAATAGATTTAATTTATCAATTAACTTCTATTAACTAAATCTAATAAATATTTGGTATTACAGCTTTTGGTAAAACAGCTTCTGTTTCGAGTACACTTGCCCGTAGCTTTCCAGGTAGGCTTTTTGAAGTCAGACTCCTTGTGCAGACAATAATCTCACTGCATTCTTACAATTAATGATGAAAATAATGTTTGGAAATGTAAACTGATATTTCCAACTGACACAATACCTCAAAAGAGAGAAACATTTTTGTTGGTGAAAATACTAGTGGACTAAGACTTTTGCACAGTACTGTACAGTAAACAAATAATGCAGCAATAAATATAAAATGCTAGCAAAATATGATACATATGGCTTAAAAGGATGGCATAAAAAGTAATTTTTATGAAAAATGTGGGTTCTATTGATTTAAGACAGTACAAATTTACAATATACTGTAACGTGTCAGCAAATTGAATCCTCTCACACAGAAAAAACTACCCATGCTGGGCTAAGATGGTCTTTTCTGTGATGCAAAGGGCATAATCTCCACAATTTTTAACCATATTCTGGCTAATTTAATAAGACTTTCTTTCCTTACAGATACTATATTGAATTCTACAACCTTAAATAAGCTCTACCTTCAGAATCTTCAGCAACTTCTTCACTATTCCATTCCGCACAACTTCTTGAGTGGCATCAGAAGACATCGGTAGCAGAAGGCTCAGCAAACCTGCAGCTCTCTGAAGCCCAAACAAAACAAGATAACGTGTTTGATACCACAACAGGATGGATAGTACATTTCAAAAAGACTTAGGCTGTAACTCCAAAGTATATTGTGGCAACTTGTCAAAATTGCAGTTCAAGCTTTATCACAGCACTAAAAGACCACCATGAGCAGGAAACATTCAGTTCCATTATACATAAAGGGAGACAAAGGCAATGTTCCTTCACCTTAATTGTACTGAGAAACAGCCTGACTGGAAAGACATGAAGCGCCAAGGCAGCAAAACCCAAGCAAACAACCTGGAACCTGATTTACATAGTCAGAGAAAATAGTCCCCAAGCTAGGGCCTGCGGCTGCCACGGTAATCATTATGTAAATACCTCTGTGCATGCAAAATCATTCTCTTGGGGATGTTAGCCATCTAAGGACATCCATATATTTATACTCTAACTTCCATTTTTGATCTTGTAGAAGCCATATGTGTTAATGTTTTGTAGAGATGCTCTAGAGATGCTAATATGCCAGGCTCCACAACAAGCCACATCCTGCTGGATGAACATTTCAATAATTAATGCGCAGATATCTACAGTTCAAATGTTCTGGCGGCTCCAGTCATCAGGGGTTGGGTTAAAGCTTGCCTTGGCCTTGCTAAAACGAATTCAACTCACAGTGATGACGCCTCCAGAGGAATCGCTCAGCAGGTCCAAGCACCAGCTGCTGGCCAGAACAGCGTGCTCCTGTATGTTAAAAGAGAGCCAAAAAAACATTCTCTCCAATTTTCCTTTGGTGTTTCAGACATGATTGCAACATATGGAGAGGAAAAGCGTTAACTGAACACTCTGCCTATCCAAGGCCCTTTGGCTACAAAAGCGCTTGATGTTTCCTATGAGGGCTGGCCCAGAGCCTGCCGTATTAAACTTCCTGCTTTACCTGGATAACTTGAAAGGGATTTGAAGCTAAGTTGATCATCAAACCCAGGAGGGGATAGAGGACACTTCTACATTCACAACCAACGTACCGCTCCTGCAACCAAAACAGAGCTTTTTCTTGACAGTGCCGGAAATTAAATTCATGTCCTCTTGCAGTTTTAGTATCTGTGGGAAATGGCTGTTTCACAGCTCATGCAACAAGATAGCACAAGGAGCTTAGAGACAAACCTTCCAATTCAAAATTCACAGTGCAAGACATCATACATAATTCAGCAGAGTATTTGGGAGCTCGGTTGTGATGTAAAGGGTTATCATCTCCAAGCTTACCATTGCATGGAGAGAGCATCTCCAAAATTCGTTACGTCCTGCTAGCTTTTTGCTGATGACATCATCTAGAGCCATGGTCCCAATCACAGAAATCACAGAAGCCAGTGTCTTGTGGTCAGCTGTCATGATATTATTTGACTACAATCACATAGAAAAAACAGAAAAGTGGACGATTTTATGATATACAGTACACTACTGTACCATTCAAAAGTCTAGGTCAATATGATCTTTTTGTAATTAAAATAATTTTATTCATAAATTATGTTTTAAATTTATCAAAAGTGGCAGTAAAGACTTTCATAATGTTACAACATTTCTATTTCAAATAAATGTTTATCAAAGAACAAAGAATGTTTCATGGTTTGTGCAACAATATTAAGCAGCACAACTGTTTTTGGTACTATTAGTAATAAGAAATAATTCTTGAACAGCAAATCAGCATTTTAGAATGATTTCTGAAGGATCATGTGACACTGAAGACTGGAATAATAAAAAGCTTTGCCATCACAGCTATAAATAGAACACTACATTAAAAAAGTCATTTAAGATTTGTAACAAATTATTACTGTAACACCCCGGACTGTTTTTGTCTTTGTTTTCATTCCCTATGAGCTCTGTCATTACGTGACCTGGTTTCTGTTAATTGTGTTCAGGTGTGCCTTCCTTGTTAGTCTCATTACCGTCACTATTTAAGTTCCTTTCTGTTTAGTCAATGTTGTCCAGTATTAATGTTGTTTTGCATGTGGATTGCCCTGCCTGTTTGTTTGCCCGTTTTTGGATTAAAAGACTGTTTATTCTTGAACTCTGACCCAGAGCCCAGCCCACAATCTCCCCGCAGCGCGGAGCCACAACCTGAGCCCAACGCTGATGCAAAGGCAGAGCCCGGCTCAACCGACGAGCCATCGCCCACGGATGTTACAGAGCTGAGGACCTGAGCCTATGGCGGCAGACCAGGTGCGAGAGCCAGAAAGTGAGCTCGCCATAGTGCACTGAAATGCAACAACATATTTGCATTCTCTGAAAACTGGGGTCTTTTGCTGCCAGAAGACTAACTCTACATTATTCTTTCATGCAGTATAATAAAAATATTAAATAGACTCCTTGTCTTGACCATGTGCGGTCTTAGTTGTACAGATCAAAATAAGTCTACATCTGCTACACTTCACCAACTTCAGCTTGCAGGAAGAAGGTTTAGGATGCTGAAATACAGAAAAAAAAATTCAAGTGCTTTTGTTACTGTTTGTGGTACCAGTTATTTATAGTTAAATATCTTCTAGCTGTGATTGACAATGGTGGCCAGGTACAATCCGAAAATGTCTGAGAAATCAGACAACAAAGTATTACTGATGAGAATTTATGCACTATTATAATTTAGATTATTATAAATATTAAGAGGATGATTATGAATAATTGTTTCATAATTCATCACCAGCAGATGTTCAAGAGGAAGGGCAAACACTTCTGTGAAGTTCTTCCTTGACTGAATCTTAAATCTGAAAAAGACAAACAACAATAATAACAAATGATTAAACAAGGAAACTATGTAACTACATACTAAAAAGCTCAACAGACTTAAATCCTCAGATAACCTTCTCACAGTAACACCAGTAGGAGCAAAAGATAAAAAGGCATCATAATGTGGAGGGCGCTGATCCAAGCAGAATGATGGTTTCAAATCTCACGTTGCTGACGCCCAGCGTAAAACACAAGACAAGACCAATATACCTAACCATCCTTATCTAGAAACAAGTGAGTGACTTGAATTCACTGAAGACTATCTATCAAACTCTTACACCATTCTCATTTCCCTCTGTGCATGAAGTGGCTGTTTAATTCCGTCTCCTGGTCACCGAGAGCACCTTATTCTATCTGTAAGGTGGTGGATGACTAGAAACAGCGAGAGGCTGATCTCTTTCCCAGAGATAAATAGAGGGAATTGTGAATGTGATGGATTGTTTTGTCTTAAATGTGTTCACTTTGCGTTCTCAAGGGACCTGGGCTGAATGAATTTGAATGTGTCTGGATTTAATACGTGCTACTATGATGTATGGGAATCTAATGGACTCTCGGGTGGGTCGTGCCCGAGATTTCGTAAAAAGGGGCAGTTTCACTGTCTCTGTTTCAGGCATTCGTCAATTTCACATGAAAACAGGGCATGGTATATGGTAAGGGCAAATATATTGATTGTGCATACTTATTTTCTGCAGCCAAGTTCTCCAGAACTGTAAGCGCCAATGCAGAGCTCGTATTCCGGCAGACACAGTTCATCAAGTTCTCTGCCATTCTAAAGGGGACAGATCGCATTCATTATGGGCTCATTAAAAGGACTTTAATAAAACATGCTATAACTGTGGGAGGTCGTCTGCATGCTAGCTAATGAGATGAATCACAGATATTATAGGAACAGCACACTTAAATCTGCTCTGCTTTATAAGAACTTGGGAAGAATTTGACATCAAAGTCGATTTAAATAAATATTAGTAAATACTATAAAAGCAATATAAATAATTATTTAACATACTCACATAATAAATGAATCATGCTGTTTAAATATTTAACCAGTCTATATATCTATATTTCATTTAATCCATTTAGTTTAACATAATTAGTTAGGTCTAAATGGCTCCTCAAGTGTAAAATAATTTAGTGAACTACAATGCAATGCATGCAATATGACATCAAAAATACATACTGGTTGGAATTCAGGTTGTCAATGAGCACATCTCTTCCGTGCTGAGTTTGTGAGTACATACTGAGCAGTTCCAGGCTTTCCCTCTGTATTTCGCGTATCGGTGATGCCAACAGCTGGACCATGTGTTGTCTAGTAATGGGGCACTCCATCAACAGCTGCTGGTTCTTCTCTGGGAGGAACACAATAATTATAGAGAAGTTTTAATCTAGACGAATGGAGACTTAGTTGACCAGTTAATGAGATTATAACTGAAGGGCACAAACTACTTACTAAAGAGACTATTAATGTGGGAGGCAATAACAATTTCACTGCTTGCAGGCAAGAACAGGATAAATTGATATTGACTTGGATTTAGACAATTTCACGAATGCTCATTACTTTGAAAGAAGCGCGGAAAAGCAGAACCAGATTAAGTGGTGTCAATACATTTTAAGTTTTCCGAACAGAGACAGTTTGAAAGGATAAAAAAGAAATGTGCAAATGGGACTGATATTTTTCCTCAGCAATTGGTTCTTTCATTTTCAAGGTCTCTGAATAAGATTTATATGCTCTCATGCTGCATTTCATCTTACCGTTTCCACTGCAAACTGTCCTCCATAATTTGACGACGGACATACATAGATCAGCCGCATATGGATCTTTTGAATTCTGTGAGAGACAGCTAAATACAAAAGAGGAAAAACTGAGATACAGTAAATACGTTTCAGTCATGCACTGTAAATGATAAAGCGACTGTTCAACCAAAAACAGAATAATCTGCTTTTGCATCCTTTTTTTTTCTTCCATTGGAGAAATAGTCCAGTCAGTGTTGTTATTGTTAACTTATTTAAAATACAGCTAACATAAAAGGTTACAATTTATTTTAAGATGTCCTTGTTACAATGCAATTACTGTAACTACATACTTAATATATGGTTAGGGTTAGATTTTGGTTTAGGTTTACTTGCAAAAAATAAATAAAAGTTTCACAAAATTAAAAAAAGCCATTGCAAATACATATAATAAAATGTTTATGTTGAAGTACGAAGAACTAAAACGGAAATAAACAACAACAAAACGACTAAAAGACAAAAACATTCAAACAAAATGACTAAAACAAAGTTCAAATATTAATAACTTAATACTAACTTAACACAGATTTGGCTTGGAATGAGGTAGTGTAAATGTCAGAATGAACTACCCCTTTAAACAGACATGTTTTGAAGATGAGAGACCACATGTGTGCAAACTGTATGAAACAAAGCGAATCTTCCAAACAAACCAATCAATCATTGTCAAACAGATAAACCCTTTCAATTTCATTCTGGTGGTGAAAAGGTAAATTCCAACACATGACATGATCATACAGCAGAACCAGATTACACATCTGTTGTTTGAATGCATTCAAATTAGTCAATTAATTTTAATAGCATACTTGGTTGGAGCAAGACAACCGATAAGACGAGAGAAAGCTGAAGATGCAATCAATCATATGTGGATTACACATGCACGCTTCATGATACTACAGTAGGATCTTCTCATTCAGTTCAAATTAAACCCAACTTCTAGAGACCTTTACACAACCTCAGCCATTTTCAAATGTGCAAAGTACATCCTGACCACAAACTGTCAGGTTCACTTCTTTAGCAACCTTACCTTCTTACAGTGTTACTGCCATTAATGATACTGAAGCCATTGTTTAATCTGAATAAAGTCTGCCCAGTACCTGTGAGGGACACCAGATAAGGTCAGCGTTGGTAGGTGTGTAGTGAGAGCCATTTATCAACACTAAATCACAGTAGCCAGACTCAGACACACAATACGCTCTGTTCAAGGGCAAAAGAGAGTGCAAGGAGAATAAACAAAAGCTCATCAAGAATAAGAGAGCACAGCCTTATCTACACAAAGCCAGTGTTCATTCTGTGGAAATACTAGAAATTAGTTTACAAAGAGCTATTCAGGTATCTTACCTGCACAAAGCACTGGCAAACTCTGTGAGGGCTTTCAAGATTATGCTACACATTTTACCTTTATATAGTACTTCTAAAGCTTTTTTTAGTTTTTAATAGAGGATATCTGCCAGAAAGGACTGTAGTATATAAAGTAGGAAGTCAAAATTCAAAGTGAAAAGTTTGATTTAGCATGTAGTTTTGTTATAAAATTATTTGATATGAAGGTACATGTGTATCAATTTAAAGTACAGTATAAACACAAATGTGGTGTCTGTAAAGGAGAGACAGGTGCTAGTTTTCACGCAGAAACAATTTCTTACTAGCTGGAAGGTCAAAAACAGTAAAATATCAAAATAACTTAAAATATCTTTTGTGTAAATAAGTGAATGCAATACATGTATATACACTACTGAGCCAGAACAAGTATGCATTAAATTGATCAAAAGTGACAGTAAATATTTTAAATCTTACAATAGATGATTTTTGATCAAATAAAAGCAGCCTTAGTGAGCAGAAGATGCTTCTTTCGTAAACCGTAAATCATAAAAATCGAACAGCCCCAAACTTTTGAAAACTCGTGTACATTAAGACAAGAACCAAGATAGATTTAAATGTAATTAATTTCATTATAATTTGTAAATACATACAATTTATTGCTAAACAAAAGACTTTCAAACCTGAGAAACATTCACTAGGGTAAAGTGAATTTTTCTATTTGGTTCTCCCTTATATATAGTATTTTTTTATCACAATCTAAACCTAAATAAAAAGGGTTTGTTTTGTTGATCTGACAAAGGATCAGAATGGAGCAAACCCAAACTGAAAGGTAATGCACTCATTCACTAAACGTTTAAAAGCGTTGAGCTTGTGCTTGTGCTTGTGATAGGACTGCGTCTGTCCTCTGTGGCTGATCATGAGGATTAGTTTCCTCATCATGAACTGCAAATGAACCGCAGAGCAGAATCAATGAGCCCTCCGCACAAAATTCCTCACTCCTCTCCTCTCCTTATCGATCCTGAGTGCAAGAAATATCGCCCTGGTTGCTGGAACAACACTGGGTAAACCGAAGGCATATTTCACACAAATCTGAGGTTCAACACTGCCGCAAACATTTGTTCATTCTACAAAAACTGCTGGAGTTAAGTGACAATTAATGGAATAAATAAGAAACAACAACATCTGATTAAAAAAACAAAAGACTCTGAATTAATTATGTGAACTTACAGTCTTTAACAGCCTGTGAGAGCAGCTCCAATCCACCACAGTAGTAAAGATTTAACTCATTGGGTTTGTCAAGCTTCTTCAGCAGCTCTAGTACTGCCATGGCCTGCTCTGTACCCTCCTGCAGCTCTTCCCAAGCTGTCTTTTCCTGGAGAAACGCCTTTTCTTCCAAATCCACTTGTCTCAGATAAGCTATTGTAATGCAAAGTAATGCCACTGCTTTATCAACACATTTCTTTTTTGCAAATTCATGTGGAAATATTCTATTAAAATGTATAGAACGGGAATCCATAATGCCATCATTCCTCTCGAAAAGATGAATTTAAACGAGCAACTAATGTCCTAAAAAATTGCTGCTGTAAGCATGTGATAAGAAAGAGGTAACATGAATTCAATTTATTCGGAGAGATGCTTGACTAAAAGCTACATACTGTATCCAGACAGAGTGGATGCTAAAATAAAAACTATGTCAATCCTACTCAGATGCTAAAGCAGGGATCTAAAATATATTGACCTTGCTTTCCCTTGCATCAGATCCTCACAGCATATTTGGATCATACCTTTAACCATGGTTTCACACTGTGGCTCCATCTCTAAAATTTTTCGATAGCAAATCCTGGACTGAAAGTAAAGCAAAAGCAGCAGGATGAAAGGAGAGAGGTCAGATAAATTGAGGAATGTAAGTGTAATCCAGATTTAGACTTGAAGGACTTCTATTGAACGATACTTACCTGTTTGAAATCTTTGAGTGCTAGGTGTGATTTTCCCATGTGTACATACGCCTTAATACACTTCTCATCGCACTGTGAATAAAAGTTTTATATATTCATTAGCCACTTGAAAATTTTAGAACAAACATAATAACCTAAATTCAGTAAAGTGATATATTTTGTCCCAATCAATTACTTTACCTAATTTATTACAACTTTCACATAATAAAACTTTTTTATATATATCTCAAAAGCTCAATTTGCTATCTTTTAGGGGACATAAAAACAATCATCCTACTGTATTTAAAAGAATGTAGCTTAATACAGTACGTGAAAAGAAAATGTATCAGGTAGCTTGGAAAAAATATTTTATTATTATGTAATAGAAACAAAAATAAAGTATGCATTTGAATAACTTTGGTCTGCAAAATCACATGGTGTGACCAACAATGAGAAACACATGGGATAACATATTGTACATATTGTATAACATACAACATTTATAAAAAATGTTTGTCATGTGAGCAATTATCCAAAATCCAAATTATAACAATTTATGTTTTTGATTTATTAACTTTAAAAATTATATTTTTAATAATTATATTTTTATTAAATATTTTTTGTATCCACTCTTGAGTCCTGAAATGTATCATTTCTATATCAAATGAAATGGTATAAATGTTTTTTTTTTTTTTTTTTTTTAAAGAATGCAAAGATCATAAAATATTTTTTTTATATTTTTCCTTTTTTATCCTACACTGTCTTATTTATCACTGACCAAAACAGACAAAATGTTGGATTTTCCTTTAGACCATATGGGTGTATTTATATATATAAATACCTCCTATTTAACTTTTTAAAAGTTTTCCAAAAGCAAAATCTATTTGGCACAGCTATGAAAAAACTTCAACCCAATTTTCTAATGCTGTACAACTATGCAGTTCAATAGATACTGCACTATGTAGCCTGCTGTTCTCAACAGACAAGGTAGGATGAGAAACTCTGCTTCGGCTGACACTGAAAAATGAGAGGGCACTTCTCTGACCTCTTTCCCAGGGTTTTACTCACCCTCAGAGCCCACTCACAGTCACTTATGGCCTCCTTATATCTCCCCAACTTGATAAAGGCCTACATAATACATGAATGTAAGAGACAATAAAATCACAAGAGGGGCAGTCTCACAGGAATAGCAGTTATGATACTGACTTATCAGATTATTGTACAAGAACTCATTCTGAAACGTTGAAGTACCTGTGCTCTGTTTGTGTAGAGAGCCTGCATGTCACGCAGCTGGTCCAAGCCTTCGGTATAAAACCTGACAGCCGTTTCGTAGTCACCTTGAGTGAAAGCCTCATTCCCCTGCTGCCTTAACTCTGCAGGTCAATCGAGGACAAAGCAAATCTGGAGATTGAAAACTGACAACGCAAAACACAAACTGCCCATTTTGCTCTTAGGCTTCAGAGTACCCACCATTGGCTTTTTCTTCCTTCATCTTTCTTCTCTGTCTTCTCTCCTCTGCATCTTTTTCTAATATCCTCAAGAAATTCTCTGACGAATCGAAGGGTACAACAAACCATTGCAAGATTTATAATAAAAAGACAAGAAGTGAAGTTGAAGGTGAGCTAGTTTGTATTGACTTATGAATCATTTACAAGACTTCAAGGGCAGACATTCAAGTTTTATACTCGAAACCAAATTATTCAACAGAGACAGAGAAGACTTGTCAACTTCCGAGCCAAGAACAGATAAGAGACTCCAATACACAAAACCTACCTGGATTCTGACTTGATTCATACTGGATGTTCTGAAAAGAAGAAACAATTCTTACTCGTTTTTGAAAGATTATGCATTATTATAAAGCATCTAACAGTCACTTCATTTATTAATGATAATCATAAACTCTAATATTTAAATAAAATGCTAAAAAAAAAGTTAGTTTTATCAGTATATTTCATGTTATATTTCTAATACACACTGTAAATTCTATACCGGGGGCCTATTTTCAGGTGAAGGATTTTTGTTTATAACAGTCTTATTGATTTTGGTTTTACATGGCTCCTTCTGCTCCAGTGATGAGATGAATTGATCTGCCATAGCGATTGCTTTCTCTTGGCACGACACATCGTTGGAATTGAACTCTTTTACCAGCTCACCTGCAAAAGAAAAAGAAAAGAAAAAAAGAAAGCAACGTATTCAAGTTTTTCAAACCTAAATTACATTTATCTCATCAACGTGAACCACGTTCATTAAAAAAAAAAAAAAACATGAAAGCGCAACCTTTTTATAATTAACGTCAACATGTTGCAGCGGGGATATGGTTTGTAAACAAACAACACTTACTCATGTGGTCAACATCCCTCAAAAACCTTTCGAGGTCGTCGTTATCTGGCACATTCATGCTTAAAACGAATTTACAAAGCACAGCAACCGAGACGCTTTAACGAAGAGAAGTGAGGCAGGTTTATTTACGGAAGTGTAACCCCGTGACCATAGCAACAGCAGCCACGTGCTGGAGAATAGTTTGCTCCTGCCGGTAGATACGTGTAACCACATGTATATGTCTAAATATACTTGAAACTACATTACTTAACCGTCAAATAACTTTTTTTAATAACCATTTTAAAATCTTTTTATTTTTAAACAAAGTTAATTCGGCTATATCCAATGTTTTATCGATAGTAAGCTTTAAACTCTTGCCCTCGTACAAGGACAGAACCAACTCATTCTTTCAGAAAGCATAACTTTGAATTATTGTTGAAATGGATAAAGCCAGAGTTCTAGTTTATGTTTGAGGGTTTATGGGAAGATGAAGGTGCTCCGATTTATTCATGAATATGAACAACGTCTGAGATGCAATCCAAAAGCAGGCATACTTAAACAGATAAACATGTTTTATTGTTCCTTTCCTTCGCTTGTTGTTACTCCAGATAAACATAGTTTATTGATCCCTGCAGGGACATTCAGGCACAAAATAGCAGCTGTATCAAATGTGAATAGCAGAAAAACACCACTATAAATACATAAAATGCAATCAAACAAGACAGTGCAAGACAATACAATGAATACAATGGCATATATGCGTATAAGTATTTGGTAAACAAGATTGTTAAAGTCACACTCAGACACCCAAGAAGTGTAGATGGACTGTCTTGTACTGCTTTATAGTAAACAAAACAAGGCAGATGGTTTATGTGCTGCTGTTTTAAAATAGAATTCAATAGAATTCTGCCCTGAGCATTGTGCACTGTTAAATCTATTTTAAACTCAAGGCTCAGGCCATTATTTCACTATATGTTCTCTAAATGCTTGTCTGTCTTTTTAGTTTGGTCATAATCTAATACCATAAGCCTAAAATTGGTTAATAGGTCTGTGTTGAGATGGTCATGAACAGCAGGGAATTATGGTTCTAAACACAAATAAATGAAATGCAATAAATCATATGATTACATTGGTCCCATTTCAGAGAATTTGCGCAGTTAACTTTGTAACTCTATCAAGATTTTACTATATATGTTCACATTTTAAAAATGTAAAGATAGTTATAACACTACTACTATGGCATTACATTACAAGTTAACACTGTAATTTAGCACAAATTACTAGTTAACACTGCTGCTGTTTCTAATTTAATGGCTGAGACAGTATGTAATTTCTACATCTTTCTCTGTTCTTTGGGAAAGTCATGGATTTTTTTTCCTTTGATTATTTATTTTGCTATTTGAGCAAATGTATAAATCATCAATGTATTGTAAATAGTTTGGGTAAATAAATCATAAGCTAATTCTTTTTGCTTTCTCTGTATTTCTACTGTTAAATTAAAATACATCTTGTAACGTTATTTTTACTCCCCCGTTTTAAGTTATTTCACCCTGACGTTGTGCGTCCTACCAAACTATGATATGCTGACGGAAATTTGTATCACTTGGTGGAAGCTAGTCAGAAATACAAATGGTCATTTCTGACTTTATCCTCAAAAACCTGAGGCCCGATTGATGAACCTGTGCAGCTTTATGTCCATTTTAATGTTTTTTCTTAGTGCCATTTTTTAACTTTTGTACAAGAAAGTAGTTAACTAACTGTGCTGGGTCATCACGGGAAGCAAAACTAGAAGCTCTAACCCGGTCCAGGGGCCATTACCATCCAAGATGATAAGGCCATCCTCTGCCTCACAGCATATAACATGCCTTTGAAAGCTGGATTTATCACTGTCAGAAAGGCAGCACTGTTCAAAGTTAAATTGTCAGTTCATGGAGGAGCGGCGTCTTGGCTGTCTGGGCCGTCGCTGAGTGACGGGTCAGTGTTGAGGTGCTTGATCTCCAGGCTCTTAGCAGACTCTTTCAGGAGGCTCTCGACCTGGTGGAACACTGAAGCATCTCTGTATTTGCGCAGACGTCCCAAAATCTCCTGCCCAGAAAACAGCACACATTCGAAATCTCACACTCCGATGAGTATTACTTCTGCCACATCAGTCTGATCCTAAGGCATCTGTTACATCCCTGTGAATTACTTGGCAACAGCTACTGAAAATGCAAGGGGCGAATATGGTGAAATAAATCAAACTTACATCCTCTGAGAAAGCCCCAGGACTTGGCTTCTGCACTCTTTCCAGCAGAAGACCATCGAGAGCTGCGTCAGACGGCATATCTTTTGTCCTCTTGTCATCAGTTTGTCCCAGTCTGGCATGGAACAGCTCACTTAGGCCCACCTGTAAAACCTGCAAAAGGGGACAGAATATGTACTGTAAGAAAGACTCTACTAGCACTTTCCTTTCTTGGCTTGTTCAGGCTGTGCTGGTGTGGGGCAGTTGCTAATAGCACCTTGAAAAAGGCCCTTTGGAAGGTGGGAGTAGAGTCGGTCCTCATCTGACCGGTGGAAATGTGTGCAGCACAGTGCATAAGTAGCAGAGAAAGGCCACCCACTGACTGCAACCTCTGACAGCGAACAAACAGAGTCTTCTGTACCTCCTGAAGAGATAGGAAGTACTAAGTGCACAGGGGTTTATATGACAGAGCACTAAGTGTTCTTAACATAAATTAATTATCGCTTACCCGGTGACTGACAAATGAGGGCATTTAACCTTAGTGCACCCGAACTAGCCATGAGACCAATTATATCACAGAGAAAGTGGTGCTAATTATCACTTCTCAAAGTTTGGTAAATTATTAATAACTTTTTTTTCATTTGTCCTTTATATAGCTGGTTCAGTACATGCATGCCTAAGTGTGGAAATACCTGATAATAGAAAGAGTTGCGGAAAGCATTGTTATGGTAGTCGTTGAAAGGAAGAGTAGAAGCCAGTTGAAGGGTTACTGCGGGTATCTAGGATGGAGAAATAAAAGCTGTGAACAAACTTCAGGCTATTTACAAACTTTAGGTCAGTAAGATTAAAGACATTGAAGAAATGAAAGAAATTAATACTTTTGTTGATTAAATTGATCAAAAGTGAGTGTAAAGGCATATATTATGTTTTATGGAATTCACATAAATGCTGTTAATTTCAACTTTCTATTCATCAAAGAATCATGAATATATATATATGCATACATCACAGTTTCCACAAAAATATTAAGCAACACGCCTGTTTTTTTTTTTCAAAAAAATAATACAATTTTATTTTAAATATTAAATTATATATATTTTGATGAATATTTATTTATTTCCTTCTTAATGCCATTCCAGCCTCTAAGGTTATATTCATGGAGAGAACCAGTCAATCTATACACAAGTCAATACTTACACAAGTCTTCTACACGTCCGGTGACAATTTAGAGTGTTCACTTAACCTAACATGCATGTCTTTGAGCTATAAGAGGAAACCGCAGCAACCAGTATAAACGCATGCAGCATGCAGACACATGCAAACCTATGCAGACACATGCAAACAAACAAAAAAAGGCCTCCTGTTACATTGATGAACATTATACAATATACTATATGATGACTCAAATATATTACTTTGTATAACTGTTGTAAAAACACTTTATATAATATTATTTTGTGTATCGAAAATTTTTCTGTAAAATGTCACATGAGTCATGACTATAAATGCAGGAACTCAAATTATTTTATCAATTGGGACATTTAAATGAGCTAATCAATTAAAGGGATAGTTCAACCAAAAATGAAAATTCTGCCATTAATTACTCACTCTCATGTTGTTCCAAACACGCAAGATCTTCTTTCCACTTCAGAACACAAACTAAGAGCTCCCTGACCCTCCATAGACACCAAGAATACTAACTTTACCATGATCAATGCACAGAAACATAACAAGGACATCTGTAAAATAGTCCAAATAAAAGAGTTCAACCGTAATTCTACGAAGCTACAAAAATACTTTTTGTACGCAAAGAAAACAATATTAACAAAATGTATTGAACAGTTCTCCCCAAGTTACCATATACTGTCTTATTGTTTTCTTTGCACACAAAAAAGTATTCTAGCAGCGTAAAATTACGGTTGAAACACTGATGTCACATTAACAATTTTATCAATGAGCTCTCAGATTTCATTTTGGAATGACATGTGGTGAGCAATTAATGACAGATTTTACATTTTTGGGTGAACTAACCCTTTAAAGGCAGGGTATACGATTTCTGGAAGCCAATGTTGATACTTTAAATCACTAAAACGAACACGCCCCTACCCCAAAAGGGTTTTGCCCCTTTGATAGCTCCGCCTCCACACATACTTAAACAACCCAGTCAACGAGTTCTGTGAAACAAAGCAGTACCAATGTTACACCGTCAACACGGGACGCGAGTGGCGAGACAAATCTCTGAAAGAAAACTGCTGCCGCGTTCTATTTATGACGCGCTTGCATGAATTTCGAATGATTTTCAACGGTTCCTTTATCATGTCAAGTGTAACTTATCTATCAAGAAAAACCGAAACAACCTCGCCGTCCCATCGCAGGCCTTCCACTCATTGAGTTCTCTCCAGTGCTGGAAAGCTGATACGGTATTTACATGGGTCATACTTCTTGCCTTATCGTTCCGCTGACATTTTGCTTTTTATATTTCGGTCACTCTGCTCCGCTGTTCACTAAAAAACTGTCAGGGATTAGGAAAGGAGGACCCAGTCGCAGATAAGTTCAGGGGATTTATTTACAAAAAAACAAAAAAACAGAAAGATACACGGGGTAAAGGAATTACACAGGTGACACATGAGGAACACAATACACAACATAAGGTAGGACCACTGGAACTCCTCTGGCAGCACACTGAAGGGTTGAACATCAACAGGCAAAGCCTGACAGGGTAGATCGCAAGAACAAGACAAGATATAGCTAGACCAGATCTTAGAAGGCCAACAACACTGCAGATGATCAATAGCCAGGACCAGGAGAACCAATGGCGGGGAACTGGACAGGG
>JAUCMS010000025.1:8609547-8635687 GCA_032357445.1 Enteromius radiatus | reverse complement strand
AGTTCTCCTCTGGCCGGACGCCCAGCACCTAATTTCCAGTTCAATTTTAAACACATGTCAGATTGTGTAAAGGACTTGTGTGTGTAAAACACAGTCCCTTAATGTTAAAAAGCTGCTAAAAATAAATCTTAAAGTTATATTCCCACACTGAGATGGTTCTTATGGCTTTGAGTCATCTGTTCCTACACTAATGACTTTGCAGTTCTGACGAGTCCAGATTGCATGTTTCAGTGGTGATAATTAGAGCCTGACCTGAGGGCTGGATCTTGAGAAGGCCTCTATCTCTGGCACTATCCCGGAGCTGCTGCTCCACTTCCTTCATCAGCTGGAAGAGAGGAGATAGCGCTAATAGTCTGGACCAGTCTTCCTCTGCAACACCATAAAACAAATAGAGAACACCAACACAGGAAATCAAATAAAAGTTGTTTCTGCCTACAGGGTTCTTAACATTTCCTTGTACCTACATTGTTTAAAATTTTTTTGAAGAAAGTTACTAAACTGTGGTTGACAGTTTGAGTTGTTTTTAACATGTAGCCCTATACATGTTGCCCTACAAATGATTCCTTTTTTTAATGTGATTTTGTGGGAAATTTTATTGTCCACAATTAAAAATTGGAAAAGTGGCATCACATTGGTGAAATTTGGTTATAATTATAGCATCAATAGTGGGCAATATGACCAAAAACGTATTTAATTTTAATTCATAGTAACGTGGCAAAGTTTTTTTTTCACCAGTTTCAATATCACAAAAACTAATACCAGTCTAAATTTGGTAACACTTTATTTCAATAGTCCAATTTAGACATTTAACTAACACAAAGTAACTTTGTTACTACATTACAAAACTAGCAGTTATTAGAATATTAGTAGACTGTCTGCTTAATATCTTCTAACACTTTTATTTTGATGGCTACATTGTCTAGTTCTGTGTGGACTCTTATTTTGAAATGTTGTTACCCCATTGTGTCTGTGTTCTGACTTTCCCTTGTTTGTCACCATGACAATTGATCAGCTCCGCCCCCTCGTTGTCTCCCCTGTATGTTGTATGTAAGCTGTATGTATTTGTAGCCTAGTCACTGAGTTTGTCTCCTACAAAGTGTTTCCTTGTTTGTGTATTGTTTATCGATCTTTGCCTTGTTTTGGATGCTATACACTCATCGACCGACCCTTGCTTCCCCTCTGGACTAGTCTTGTATGTTTTGCCTGCATCACTCCTGTCTGCCGTGTTCTCAACCCTGTTTGTATTTGACCATGTCCTTTAATAAAGCTTTGCGAATGGATCCGCACGTCCCCGTCTCCTCCGTCACAACTACATACTGACTATCAAAACATTACAAGTATATGTCAACTTATTCTACTAACCCTAAACCTACCCTAACAGTCTACTCTAAGAGTTAGTAGACATGTAGTTGTGAATTAATGAGGATTTGTTGATATGTAGTTGACATGTAGTTACTTATAGTTAGTAGAATGTCAAAATGTATTACTTATATTTCATCTTTTAAATTGTCCTTTATAAAAAAAATAAAAGATTATACATTAAGAAAGTCCAGTTTTGTGGACATTTACACATATTCACACAGCATTTGACCACTGGATTTACAAAAATAATTGTAAGTTTTGTTTTTTTTTATTTAATGGATTTTTAGCTTTTCGTTAAACCCCCTGCTGTTCCTTCACAAACCCTAATTTGAGAAGGCTTGGTATAATGTTATATATGTTTAATGCACTTTATGTTGCTAATTGTGCATTTTTACATAAGTTAAGTCAAAAGTAATATAAAAGTAGTCTTAAAGTAATTTGATTATATTACATAAAATGTGTAATGTAACGGATTACGTTACTGATGTAAAAATGCTAACAGCCCCATTGCCAGCTTGAGTCATATGCTAAAGCAATGTAACAAATCAAGTTTTCCCATCAATGTTCTCCTGCAGCTCAAATGTGACCTTCAAGGTTAAAAGAACCTATGACTCCTAAACGCACACTGTTCAGCTTAAAGCTCTCAAGTAAAACGCTCTGACCTGCTAGCGGTGGGATACTGATGTGTGTGGACAGACCAGGTTCCTGGAGAGACTGGACATCTGAATAGAACAAGAGAGAACATCATGTTGTGAACTGAAATGAAGAAGCTGGTAACATCTCTGACTAAAGACGGCCTCACCCTGGCTGTGGTTCAGCTGTGTTTTTTCCTGGCTTTTCTGAGTGTAAGATGGATTTGACAGAGGAAGAGAGGGCACTGTGGCATTCTGTTCACTCGCAGAAGAAGCCTTCATTTGATCTTTAAAGGACTGAGTTGAGACACCTGGCACAGCAGGAGAGACAAACACAGCGGTGAAATTCTACAGGCTGACAACCAGAATCTCACTATTTATTTTCCTTGCATTAAAAATATACCTTTAACAACAGACACAGATTCAGTCCATGCTCTGGAAGCGCTGTCTCTGCAGAACACCTGCTTCCCTTTTGAAAAACATTTTGCAACCATTTTTTTGCACAAATGTCATGATTAACATTTCTATAATAAGACATATCTGACCCTGGACCACAAAACCAGTCTGAAGTCGCTGGGTTATATTTGTAGCAATAGCCAAAAATGCTTTGTAATGGTCAAAATTATAGATTTATATTCTATGCCAAAAATCATAAGGATATTAAGTTAAGACCATGTTCCTTGGGGATATTTTGTACATTTCCTATTGTAAATATATTAAAACTTAAATTTTTGATTAGCAATATGAATTTCAAATGGTCATATCTCAGCCAAATATTGTCCTATCCTAAAAAAAAACAATAAATGGAAATCTTATTTATTCAGATTTAAAATGATTTATAAACCTCGACTTTTAAAAATTGACACTTGTGACTAGTTTTGTAGTTCAGGGTCACATATATGAAGATATCGTACCAGTGCTCTGCTGCCGCTGTGTGCTGATTGGCTGGCCATGTGTTTTGGTTTCCTCCAACAGCTGTATAAGTCGTTCAAGCCGAGGAAGGATTTTCTGCTGAGTCATGGCTATTACTTTCAGAGGGTTTCTGACAACCTTGGGCTGCAGAACGCCAAAATCCTTATACCAGAATGTGCCAGAAACCAAAGACTAGAGGAAACGAATCAATTCGGCAGACTGTCAGTGGAAGAGGTGAAATAAAGTCTACTCAAGCGTTTCTAATTGTCCCAAACACATACAGCTCTAAGGTAAACCAAGGACATCTCCGCAAAATTATCAGTCAGTGTCATGAGCGGATATTGCACGTCTGGCCTCTAGCACGTGTTACCTGCGCGGTGTCAGCACGCAGCTGGCAGACCTGACGAGCAGAGAGGAGAGAAGAAAGCACAGCATCCAGCTCTGCTTGTCTCTGCATTAATTGCTCCCACAGTTCCTGCTCCCTCAGCTCCCCATCCTGTGATAATCACAAGACACTGTGTTATTCATCTCAGACCACACTCCATCAAACAGGAAAATAGACAGCACAAAAGCAGAATATTGGAGATCGCACCAATAGCCATGTGAAGGTTATCAAGCTTCCAATGCATTGATCTGCTCATTCAGCTGTTTAACGATGTAGTAATGAGCTCAACAGACTCTTGTCAGCATTGTATCTTTCTGAGGGCGTGAGCGTGTTTTTATGTTTCAATATGAAAACAAGCTGACCAGATGCTGCGTTTCTAGCTGATCCCGGTCCCTCCGCAGTCTCTCCATGGACACACTTACTCGGTTTAGCACGGCCTTAAGCTCGGTGTGCCAGTAACACTGCTGCTCCCACTCCTCCTCATCTCCTTAAAGGAAGAGTTCACACACAGATGAAAACTCTGTTAAAGTTGGCATGAAACAGAAGTTGCAATTGTCTTTTCCTCTGTATTGTGACATATTTCCGAGTGAAGCATCTTGAGGTAAATGTAGAGCAGGATTTAATTTTGTCCCTTAGAAAATGACTGGATCGTTCGATTGCTGTCGTTTGCTATTGCTGTGATGTCATTTGAGTGACAGTTTGTCAGGATTTACATTATCAGGGAAGAGATGTCACTTTAAGAGCGGAGGGGGGTTATTTTAATTATGAGGGTTATTAAAAAGAATATTGTGCATGGATTAATCGTTTATAATAAACATAGCAATGTTTCATTAAAAATAAGAATTGTCGATTTGATTTTATGGTGACTTTAAACCAACAATTTTTAACTATGTTACAGTTTTTTTACAGCAAATTGTTGGCTAATACATTTTATTATGTACAGTCTTATTTTTGGCTTACTGAAAAGCCTACTGGAGGGGAAGATCATCATTAAATAATGACAAAAATGTGATTCTGTTATTCACACAAACTTACAGTTTTGTATGAATCAGAAGACTTGGAATATAGTGCATAGAAAGTGCAGTTTTTTGTTGTAATTTCTGCATTTGAGCAGCCACTGTACTATGAACTACTTCATTATATAGAAAAAACAAATGAGCAAATAAAAACAGAACTGTCAGAAGTGAAATGTCTTTAAGACAAAGGGTTGTTAAATTTAAAACCGTCTGACTGTTACTTGTCTAATTATTTTACACTACAGTTCAAAATTTGGGGTAAAAAAAGATTAATTTTTAAAAGAAATGAATCAAAAGTGACAGACATTTATAATGTTACATACGATTTCTATTCAAACTAATTTGGTAACGCTTTATTTTAAGGTCCAATTCTCCCTATTATTTTAGCATGCATATTACAAGCATATTGTCCATTTTAAACACATAATAATAATTTTTCTGTATGACCATATATTAATTATATATACTAATCACCATCAAATTAAGAATTAATTGAGGTAAAAGTGATAGTTTGTAGTTAACAGTGAGACCTTAAAATAAAGTGTGACCAGAAATTTTGTGCTTTGCTACATTGTAATCATCAAATAATGTTTTTTATATATATAAATATATATATTAAGTATCATGGCCTCCACCTTGACAACTGTTTTAAAACATTGATAATAATAAGAAATATTTCTAAGGCAGCACATTAGAAGGATTATCATGTGACACTGAGGACTAGAGTAATGATGCAGAAAATGTAGTTTTGCATCACAGGAATAAAATATGTTAAACTAGAAAATTTTAAACTGCAATAATAAATCACAGTATTACTCAATTTACATGTTTTATTCAAATAAATGCAGTCTTGTGAGCAAAAGAGACTTTAATCTGACACATTAAAAAATCTTACCGAACTCAAATAGTAGTGTGCATGAGGATCATGAGATATGTGTTTTGAATTTTTAAAGCATAACCGTTTGTGCTCTCAGTGGGAGTACGAGCGCGAGGACTAACCTCCTGTGAGAGCCTGTAAGACATGGGCTGGTAGGAGCAGCGATAACTCTGAGATCTGGAGAGCTTTTCTCTGGGCCTCACACTGAGCGCTTTCCTGAATCTCAGCGGCGGTCTCCCTGAGCTGCCTGTCCGTGTCCATCCAGTCTATCTGTTTTACACACACACACGAACATGCACAGAATCTCATTCAGAATGCAAGGACGGTGGAAACGCATCCCATCACAGTGACACTCACAAAAATAAAAATAGACACTTGGTCAAAAGACTTGCATTTTAAATAGGCCACAGAGCGTAGTGCCATCTCTGTGGAGTCAACTCACACAGTCAGACTCGTGTATGGATGTGGAGAGATGGTGTTTAACGGCTCTGTCAAAATCGCCCACCATCTCCTCTTCCTTCAGTGTCTGCTCACGCCAGTAATTGCCCCGTACATTGCTCTCCGTCTGGAGGGCTTCCACCTGAGGCAAAGAGACACACATTTGCACACATATAAACATCCCGAAGCCAAATGAGCTTTTAAGCAGCTGCGATTTTGTTCAACTTCGCTCACCGTGACACTGTCTGGGTTCTCTCCTAATGTCAGAATTTGGGACACAGTTACAGGAACCACAGTCCGTTTCCAAACATCCAGACTGGCCCCTACAACCGGAGCCAGCACCCCTGTCACTGGGTCCACCGTCTGTGCTCCAAAACGTATGGGAACTAGCCCTGAGAGTCCCAATAAACTCTAGGTCAACACCTACAGATTAATGTAACAGGATTTGGACATTGCTAGTAACCTCCATTACCTTTACCATCTGCATCCTCCATGGTTCCTGCCAGAGGCACCATGCATCCTGACACCCAGTCCAACTGAGCTCCCAGAACTGGGACATGCAAACCCGAGCCTCCAGGGTCAGGATACTCCAACCCAGGGAGAGCTGGCAAGGAGAGTTCAACACCAGGAAGCTTGATTTCCCCTAAAGAAAGAGAAGAAAGCAAAAAGTCAAAATTAGCTGTAGCAGAAATTTGGATGACTGTAAATGTTCTAATTATAACTTCTTTTAAGGATACAATAAAGTGATAGTCTACACTTTTACACTGCTAAAAATAAACAAATCCTTTCAAACTAATCCTGTTAATTTGAATAAAAAAAAAATCATTATGTTACGTTTCACACAAATATATTAAGCAGCACCATTTTTCAACATAGATCATAATAATAAAAATCAGCATAGAATAAATGACATTGAAAATATATTTTGTATATATATATATATATATATATATATATATATATGTAGTGTATATATATTAAAATTGTTATTTAAAATGATTAATATAGTACCGTATAGCATATTATTATTTTAATATTATTTACCTATAGACAACTGTTATCATGAAAGAAAAATGAATCATACTAACAAGCATTCTTAAATGACCATTCACTAAGCTCTGTTCTACATTGGCTACCTTTCCAACTCACTCAGACAAGCCTTCCAGAACATCCCATAAGAATGAACTGGAGAGGTCTATGAACAGCATGGCTTTCAGTAAAATTTGCTCAAAAATGGTAAAAAGTGATTTGATATTGAAATCCCATGAACTGAAATGAACTGTGCCACTGCAAAGTATTTTTGTTAGCCATTTTGTTAAATTATGTAGTAGCTTGATTTAAAACTGCAAATACTGCAAATCAGAACAAAGGAAAATATTTCAACACACTCACATTCAGCAGAAAATAAAAAACCTCATTTGAAAGTGACTGAAAGTGAACTTGACATCACATTTTTGGGTAATTTCCATAAAATTTTCTTTAACACTATTCGAACACATATTCTCCATTAGAAAAGAGAAAAAACTGAAAATTGGTAGACCACAGTTGGCAATCTACATATATAATCAGTTTTTTAGGCAGCTTTTATTGCTTTTAAGGCAAAGTGAGAGCCACTGGATCAGAATTTTACTTATTTTTGCATTAACCTAACTTATAAATAATGTGCAGATCTTGTGATGTCCAGATGTTTGTAGTAAAGAGCTCCAACCCACCCACACTACCGCCATTCTCTGCCACACCCCTGGCCTGTTCCTGTACGTCTTCCAGGCGACTCAGCAGCTGCAACATACAGTGCTGGCTGCTTTTCCAGGCCTGCTCCAGCCCTGACGTTGCCGCCGAGACTCTGTCCAGGTCACCTTGTGGATCTGCAGATGCTAAGCTCCCCTCCTCACTGAATCCTTGCAGGAGCTCCACCACCCGCAAGCAAGCGCTCAGAGCCTGACTGTCCAGCAGAGCCTGGAAACCCCCAGCATGAGGCACCACCTTTCCTCCTCGCACACTGCCTCCACCAACCCGCACCATCCGGCCGCTCAAGGGCTCGATGAAGGACTCGCCTAGGAGGAGCCCCCCAACTGGAAGTACAGCCCCTGAACAGAGAAACTCATCAATCAGGCTGTTTGAACATGCTGAGACACTTTTTCAACTATCACAAATGAACCTGTATGGGGATCAAGAGTGATGCTGGAGATGAGCACCAGGTCGCCTGTACGAGGGTCCAGCATGGGACAACCAATCTGAATAGCCCGCCTCAGGCGCGAGATGGGACACGTATGCACACCTCCCAAAGGATAAACAAATCCTGTTTGCGGATGGATGGTGACTGCCAGAATGGGTACCAAAACACCAGTGTCACAGTCACACATGGGTCCTCCGAACATCAGCCTTTGGCCAGAACGAAGCCCCCGTAGTTTGGAAGCAGCATGGATTTCAGCATGGCGGGATGAAGGGTACGGAATGAAAGGCAGCAGGGGTGATTCCCATTTTCCCACCTCACCTACGAAGAGAATCATTAGGTTTAATACAACTTCAAATAACAGTACTGGTGTAATGAAGGTATCTCTACCCTGCTTTTCTTTGAAAAAGCTATTATTTGGGTTACAGTGAGGCATTTACTGAAGTTTTAACTAACCAGTTTGATTCTGAAGTTTAAAGTCATAAGTTCTTGCCTCAATGACATGCCAAAATAACACTTAATAGTACCATAACAGCTAGAACTTCACAGTGATTAAACATAAGCACTTTTAGAAAGTGTTAAATCTGACATTTTTGCTTTTAAATTCCCCCAAAAAGTGCTGCTCAGGAAACCTGATTTATCAAAAAGCAATAAAAAAAAGTCTAACCTACAAATCAAAATATTTTATTTAAATAAATAATCATTTATAAATACAATTCTTTTTTTAAAAAGTGTGAAAATAATAAACTACAAAATTATTTAAATCTATTAAATCTAAATCAATATTTAGATCACTTCCTTACTTAACCTACAGTATAATTAATATTACAGTAAAACAGAATTTTGGTATTCATCACCACTGTGATCATAAACTAAAAAAGTATCAATTCCAGATTCCATACAGTATTAAATTACTTAGCCCCGCCCCCTTGGCTACTGCTGCTAGGAACTGTAGGAAGAAACTGGAAATTGAGAGCAAAACTACCAGGAAATACACTCTAAACTGTTTAATTTAAGTTATGTTGTATTTTACCATGACAACATAACATATAAAATATCAATAAAACTAACTAAAGGAATAATTCTACAGCTCATATAGAGTACACAAGTTTAAATAATGCAAGTACTTTTTAAAGTAAAAAGCTGTACATCCTTCAAAAACCGGTTCCTTGTACTTTTATGCGCGTCACCATAAAATCCTTTTTTTTTATTGAGTCAGAATTATTTTTTGCAGTACTCCTAGTAGTCCACATGTGCTCTCGACTAAGCTTAACTATTACTGAATCAAGAATACTCATTTAGTACTAACTAGCATAGCAAGTGACTCACCCACACAAGCATCGGCTGTAAACACAAGGGTGGAGGAAGCAGGATCAAAGCCCACGTTTCCAGCCACAGGCAGTAGTTTGCCAGTTTGGGGGTGCAGGAAGAAGTCCGGAGGGACTGGCATGCTGTGTCCACTGGCCAGTAACATATGGGCGTTAGAGTTGGGTTGAATTAGGCCTGTGAGGGGGTCTACATGAACGGCATCACAAGCTCTAACAGCTCCATCAGGAGCTGCAGAAGGAAAAAGAGTGAAATCTTTCTGTGTTTCCGCAGACTTTAATCAATCAGTCATGCCACAAACATGCCAAGTTGAACCTCAGAGGCTATTTATCAGGATTTGACCACCAAAAATTGGACACTTTTGTAAAATACCTCCACCTAGTGGTGCAGCCAGACTTTTCAAGACTTATAGCTATTTTCTATTATATTCCACTAGGGGACATGATTGCACAGTCCCTGACTGTAAATAGTATGAATTACATGGTTAATATCTGTAATCGACATTATTTAAAAGGTCTCACCGATGACGTCTTCTCTACTGAGGACCGATCCAGTAGCAGGGCATAATAGCTGTGCTCCAGTGCCCTCTTTAAGCACAACCCAAGCCCCCAGCCTCTGGCTCTCCACTGATACCATCTCAGTCATCTCATCAGACAGCACAGCTACTCGCTCCAGAACACTGCAGTGCACAACATATACATCAGCTTATGAATCATAGATTAATATAGCATGATAACTATTTATACATTTAAAGTTAGGTTTTTTTTCAAAGAAAAATACAGTATTTTGCCAAAAACTACGGTTAGGAAATGTCAACACATTGGGATGAGTGGAGGATTTGGGCTTTGCGCATGTGATTTGTGCAATCAGAGGAAGGTGCTGAGGGAGGTGAAGGGCAGGCTGGGTAGATCCAGAGGCATGAAGTCAGGCAGACAGTGCCTGGCTGTGTCGTGCCCTTCCTGGGTGTCAAGGACGGAGTGCTGATATCTCTGATGTTTATGTTATCTGATGTGCCTCGTGAGATCAGCTCTGACATCATTGAGAGTCATGTCTAGTCAAGTTTTCCCAGCCTCTTTTTCCTATTTTCTTTTAACTCTCTTCATATTATGCTAACAAGTAAATCTTACTGCCACTGTGCAGAGATATTGGATACAAACAGCACATCCTAAACAAACAGATCCAATTTAATCAAAAAAGCCATTAGACAGTCAATCCCAAGGATCGAATGTGAAAATAAATCACAATTGTCTGCACTCTGAATAAAGCTATAAGGTACTCACTTCCTTATGGATCAGGAAATGCGATAAGAGGGCTGGGACGAAGATGATACTATAAGAGAGTCTCGGTTAAACAAACAATGTTTTTCTACCAGTAATTACAATACAGTCACACACGTAAATGAATACTCACATTGTACTGCTTTTTGTTAGCTCAAATTCTAATTCCAACATTCATTTCACCAATTTTGAAAGGGGGGGTGGGGTGGGGGGCTTGTCTGGATGTCTTTATAAACCAATCTATCTCTGACAGATCAACAACTTAATTGTAAAACTGTAAAAAACACAGTGATCTGATGTGTGTAAAAAAATGCAACACCATTCAAAAGTTTGGGGTCAGTAAGATTTTTGAATGTTTTTGAAAGAAATGACTCTTCTGAGACATCGCTCACAAAGGCTGCATTTATGTAATGTATGTAAAATACATAAAAATGTTTAAAAAAATATATGGTCCCACTATGTACTGGTACATAGTACCTACTCTGTTTGTGTAACAACCCACTGAATGGTATGTGCAAGTACAAATGTGTAACAGGACATTGTTAACAACACTTTGTGGACAGTAAGTTAGGCTTAACATATAAATTGTTATTGGTGTCCAGAATGTTACACTTATATTAAGTGGACAGTTACCATGTGAGTACACTGGTATTACAGTGGTGCACCAACTTCAGCTCAACATCCTTTGCTGGTTTATGACAAGGACCAGCCTAACCAGGAAAAGATCAGCTTAAACTAGCTCAAACCAGCATCCCAGCTTCAAAACATACTTAACCAGCATGTGCTGTTTTAATCAGCGGGGCGGATGGCTTTTCTAGGCAAATAAAATATATGCAATATGTCTGTTTAGTAAATAATATGATTAATTTGATCATTCATTTTTCCTCAACTGATGTCTTTAATGTAGTTATAAACCCCTTTTTTATGTTTTTTTTATGGTTGAGTATTCTTTTCTTCAGGTTTCTAATGCACACATACACTTAAATAAGCAAGCAGAGATAAAACAGATACATATCTGCCTCTCCATACTGTTGCTTGATGCGTTTATCCCAGAGCGAGGTCTGACCCTCGGCCAGCAGTCTCAGAAGCCTCACACTCTCTCTCAGTCGTGCTCTGAAGGTCTTCTGCATGGCCCGCTGCGCTCTCATCTCCACCCGCAGGATCTGCAGTTGGCTGTCTAGTAGCTGTGTCAGCTGACTGCCCAGTGCACTCCGTCGCACCATCTCCTGCTTCACCTGCCTTTCCAAACCTTCGGTTTTCCCTCCAGACATCCTCCAGGCAGGGTGGAGCTCTCTCAGCTTCCCCAGCACCCCCTGATAGAGCTGCTTGACCTGCACGTTTCCACCATTAAAAAAAGTTAACAAAGGAACACTATACTTACAACTCATTTTACAAGTTAATCCACACATTTCGCTCTAGGGAAGTAACAGTTTACTGCTGTATCCCACACAGTATCATGGTGAACGGTGAGAGAGACTGTTAATTACAACCGAGCATCTCAGAGATGCTATTCAATATGGGTAAATATGTTTGAACTTTATGAGGGTGATATTTGAAGCTCAGAGGGGCGGAAAATAGACCGTGAGTCTCACCTCTCCTCTGAGCTGCCCGAGACGTATTGTGACAGACACGCTGTGCTTGAGTAGGATGTCATAGAAGGTGCTGGAACTGAAGGCTTCGAGATCCACTTGCTCCTCATAGTCCCAGAATTCATTTGACACCAGAGCCACCGCTGCGGGCAATGTGAGCACAGTCTGTGGGAATTCTAGCTCTGGACGGAGTCAATACAATACTAAAGGACAGCCAAACGTGTCACACCCAATACATCTCCTGACAATCAGTGCATTGAAAGTGAAGAGTAATCTTTGGTAACTGTGTATGATGCTGTCTAGGACTCTAAGTGCTTGTCAAACCGTTTGGCCAAAACATCAGGGATATCCTAAAAACGTGAACTAGATAAGAGTAAAATAGGTCAGTTTTGGTACAGCCATTACAGCCTGATATAATGATTATCTTAAAAAGACAAGGAATCTTGGGAAAATAGTTTTTTAAAAGTATTTGGAGCAAATTGAATAATAGCTTTTGTGATCTTGGGTTAATTGCTTTCTTCTTTGTCATAAAGTACAGGGAGATTCCTTCTAATTTGATACTGTTTTAAAAAAGGATGTCATGCCTAAAATCACATTTGCTCATTTTCAAGCATCTATAGCCTATATTGTTCTATTTATATCTACAGTAAAACATAATAACAAAAAAAATATTATTTCTATTTTTCTGTTTGTTGGAGAGTAGATAAAAATAATTTTAAAAATAAATTATATTACTTCCAGTCACCAACAGTATATTTGCATATATGTATTATAATAATTACAATAATAATAATTAAAAAGTATATTAATAATATTTTAAAATATTCAATATTTAGTTTCTACACTACTCTTTACAAAAGTCTGTGTCTTGTTTATAATGTTAAATTAAAAAATATATTTAAAATAACTGCTGTTCTTGGAACTATCACAGTTTACATAAAAATATTAAGCAGCTTAACTGTTTTCAATTTTGCTAATAATAAGCGATATTCAGAACCAAAAACGGCATATTGTAATAATTTCTGAAGGATCATTTGACATTGAAAACTAGTAAATAATGGCTGCTGAAATTTCAACTTTATTCATAGGAAGAAAATTACATTATAAAATACAGAGAAGTTGTTTTCATAAATGTTAATAATATTACATACTGTATAATACATTATTTACTGTAGTTTTGATCAAATAAATGCATTTAGTAGATTTTAGGCACCACATGAATGCAATTTCCCCCTTGAAAAGAAACTTTTTTCAAAACAATTTTTCGATAAATTGTTAAATATATATCAGGGATCCTCAAATCCTGCCCTGGAGATCCAAAGCCCTGCAGAGTTCAGCTCTGACCCTGTCACGATCAACTGATGTGCCAGTCCAGCTTTGGATAGCACTTCAGCCCTTCACGGACATTACGGGTCTTTTGCCATGTCTTACGTGCTCTTGTGATCTCTGTTGTGTTTTCATTTGCCATGTGCATTGCTCTGTTTGTTTACCTGTCAGTTGCTTCATGTGTTAACTCAAGTCTCCGCCTCCCTCATGTGTTGTCATAGTAACTGATCATTTGCCTCTGTATAAATACCCCAGAATTCCCTGTGTTCCCCGCTCATCATTGTGTGTGTTTCGTGCCACCTTTGTAAACGTGTTCCGTGTCTTTTCGTGTCCTTTGTATCTGTTGGATTTACCGTTGACGACCTCCGCTCTCTCTCTGGATTACACTCTCGCCTTTGCCTCCTCTGTTCCTGATTGCCGTTGTTTGACCCCTGTATTTGACTATGAACTGTAAATAAAGCTTGCACATGATTCCGCATGTCTTCCCGTCACTGAACACTGACAAACGCTAAACATACACACCTGAGCATGCTAATCGGTGTCTTCAGGATCAATAGAAAATCACATATAGTTTTTATCAGGGTTGGAGCAAACTCTGCAGTACATTGGACCTCCAGGGCAAGATCTGATTTTGAGATTTGTTATATATATATATATATAATCAAGTTCATTGTTAGTTCCTTATTGTAAAGTGTTAACAATTTTTGTTATTTTATGTGAAGTCTGTTTAAACTTTTAACTCTTATGGAAGGAGATGTGGCTGCACATGAAGCATTATGGTCAAGTGGATGAACCTGAGATGCACAGGGTCAGAAGTGATCTTATACAGTAGGTCTAATTGTATAAGATATGTAGCCCCTGGTAATACTAAAAAAAAAGGTTTGCTCATGCATCTGTGGTGTGTGACGTCAGTGGTTACCTCTCTGCATCGAATCCTCAGTCAACCCCAGCTGCAGGTTTCGATGTGTTTTTTTCACAGCCACCACCCTGGAGCCCTTTGATGAATAGTCGTCCATGTTGTACCTGAGCTGCAGATTACGGTACCTGGCCTGAGCTGGCAGTTTCTCAGGCCAGCCGTATTCCCTGAACAGGATCTGTGAGGACGCAGTGTTCAGTCACTTCAATAAACCAAGCTTTGTTAACACTGAGCTTTTTGTTAAAGCCTCCCTTATCATTTACCAATATTGTGACGCACAGGCACAGGATTACCACAGCTCCTACTAAAAGCCCACTGATCATCAGCCAATCAGGGCGGAGCAGCAGTTGACGCCTCTGTGCGATGCCCATCCGAGTCAAATGATGTGGGTCCGAAGGAAAGAAAGGTCCAGTGTCATAGCACTCTCCACCTGCAGGCACTACCTTCACATACTGAAGAGACCAAACATGTACATCAGTGAATAAACAGATATAGTGGTTGATTTTTATTACAACTAACAGATATTAACTTCTGGTCACACTTCATTTTAAAGTCCAATTCTCGCTGTTAATTAACTATTAACTACTATTAACTTTTAATTAGGCTACTGCTTAGTAAAGTAGTTGTTAAGTTTAAGATTGAGATCTAGAATATGGTCACACAGTATATGTGATTTAAAAGTATTAATAAACAACCAATATTCTATCAATATGCATGCTAAATATAATAACAAAACTAAAGTGTGAAACTATTTATAATGCCTTGATTTTTTTTTTTTTACTTTGGCTACATTTCAGTTGCATTTATGATTTCCATTTCCATTATTTGTTTTTCCTTTGTCAGGCCAAGACTTTAATCTTCAAATAGAAATAATTGATAAATATCTAAAATTATGATAAACTAAATAAGGTGAAAAAAAAAAACAATAAACTATTTCAATATTTATTGTGTGAAAATTATTTATTCATTTTTTAATTTTAATAAAATCCAACAATTTCATTTTGACAATAACAAACATATTTGCCTGTAAAAGTTGAGATAAGATGAAAATATAAAATGTGATGTGTGAGAAAAACTAAGGAACAAAGTGTTTCATCATTTTAAATATAAAACAAATATAAAGAAAATACAATGTTAGTTAAAAAAGTTAAAAATTAAATTAAAAATTTTTATTATACACTAATAATGTTACAAAATATTTATATTTAAAATAAACGCTGTTCTTTTGAATTTTATATTCATCGAAGAATCTTAAAATATATGATATATGATAATAATATTTTCTGCATTAATAAAGCTGTTATTACAGCTTTTAAGTATGAGTGCAAATTCATGTAAATCAATTGATTTTAGTTTTAGGATAAAATGTTTTAATTTCTTTAGACTAAATAGTACAGATTTTTAATTGCATTGATAATGATTATCTGCCATAATGAAAACAGATCATAATACCATGTGCCTATGCTGGTGGCTGCTGAGTTTGAAGGCGTACACCCCAGGCTCGTGGAGACTTATGGAAAAAAGGTAGTGGGCTGATCGTGCCAGTTCTTGGTCCTGTGCCAGTAATCTGAAGGGACCCCAGTCAAACGCAGCATTAGTGTTGTACAAGCTGTCTCTGTGGAAAAAGCAGCATTCCCTCTGTGACAATCTGGGACAGTGACAATGAATGGGCAGCAGATGAATCACATGTCAGCATGTACTTACACATCATACTGAGGATAGTGCTGTTGGGTCACGGTAAAGAGGAGAATGTCTCCCGGATGTAGACACGCTGTTGGGTTCAAGACTCCTCCAGGCTTCATATCAGATGTACCGAATGCTGATGATTTACTGGACCAGTGAGAGTCCAGATCTTCCTCCTTGTCTTTGATGTTTCCTAATAAAACGTATCTCATTAAACATGTCTAATACACTGGTTGTGTGTATATATAAAATATGACATATTATATACCTCGGTCTACATCTAGTGGTCCAACATGGCCGTTAGCGTGCTGGCTATGGGCCAGAATCAACCTTCTGACTTCCACAGGGACAGCATTAAGCAGACCAAAGAAGCCTGCCTCTGCACAACAGCACACAAAGAGTAGGCTGCTGATAAACCATGGTCTCATAAGCCTCTGTGCTTTCTGCCCTTGTCCCTGACCACTCACCCCCTGTTTGCACTGTGTACACAGGCCTGGAGAAGTTGAGCTGCACATTGCATTCCAAGCTCCCACGGGAGTCCCAGTGTTTGAGGACGGTCTCCAGCATGCTTTCAGACATGCTCACCTTTTAATAAAACACAAGGGTAGTTTAATATCAAATAGGTCAGAGTGTTATCCTACCGCTGTTTGTGCTAAGCCCTCACTTGTGTTTAAACAGGGCTGTATTACACTCTCAATGTTCTGTGCAAGTCCCTTACATTGTGTACTTTGTTGTAAAGTTATCCAGTCATACAATAGGGACACTTTGCTTACGTTTCCATTAAGGTATTCACTATCCAAAAAAAAACCCTACACTTTATTTATTATTGTTATTTAATTTGACTGCATTTACTACAATTTTTTTATATTTTTTTTAATTATGCTTATGAAATTATGATAAATAATTTTTATTAATTGCATATGTTACTTTCTGCGCTACTTTTTAAATGTTAAACATTCCAGAATCTCTCTTTTACAAAGATTTTCTCTCTTTTTTTTGTATTTTATTTATTTTATTAATTTGTTTATTTTTGCTCCAGGCATTTGTCCCTAAGTATCTTAAACTAAAATTTTAAATATATAAAAAACTGAAATATCTGAAATAAAGCAAAATAAAATATACATTTTGAACATAGTACGAAAACATCTAACAGTAAACTAACTAAAACTAAAAAATGAATTCAAAATATAATAACATTAGGCTATATAAATGAGCACTGCAACACAGACGGTTTCGCCTGGACCTAAATTAACTTCCGGTTTATATTTGTTTTGTTTATTCGTCTGGGCTGCTTTTCCCAAACGCAGCTAAACGCATCTAATGATGAGTAATGGACTTGGTCTCTGTGCGTGTGTGCGCGTGCGTATGTGTGTGTGCGCGTGCGTGCGCACCTGGTATTTATCACCTTATGGGGACCAATTGTCCCCACAATGATAGGAATACCAGTCAATTTTGACCTTGTGGGCACATTTCTTAGGTCCCCATGAGGAAACAAGCTTATAAAACACAGGGTAGGGTCAGTGTAGGGCAATACCACATGCAGTCTGTACAGTATAAAAACCATTACGCCTATGGAATGTCCCCATAAAACATGTAAACCCAACATGTGTGTGTGTGTGTGTGTGTGTGTGTGTGTGTGCATGCACTTTGGATGGGTTAAATGCAGAGCACAAATTCCTAGTATGGGTCACCATACCTGGCCACAATTCACTTCACTCAGACTGTGAGAAACAAGATTCTCAGGTCTGATGAACCTCAATTCCAAGCATAATGCTTGAATAAAACCATGCAGAGTAACTTCCAAAAAGTAAAGTGTGCTGTTTTTGAGGGACTCATCACAGTAGAATAGTAGAAGAAGAAATTGTCAATGCACCAAAATATTAATGAAAATGAAAACCTAGTCCAGAGCATTCAGAACCTCCAACTTGGCAGAAGGTTCACTCACCTTCAAACAAGACAATGACCTTCAATCCCAGCCACAGCCGGAGAAAACACTTTTAAACACTAAATCATGATGTAGATTGACTATAGGCCTGACCTGTTGATTAAATTCAGTGTAGAGAATGTAAAGGCTTCCAGTGCAAACCAGCTGCAAAACTGGACTCCGGATGCTCCGGCACCAGCCCACACACTCAGCCCTGTCTGGCTCAGGCCTGGACAGACCTCTGCAAGCACACAGTCCCAAGGAACCATCATAGCCCTCATATAGCTCAGGAGACGGACACACCTGGGGGGTACAACAATTGACATATTGCTCAATGAGAAAACTGCGTCACTAGATCACATATCACGTTCAGTGGTACACAAGCGGCCCCTGTGTGTGTGATAAAAGTTCATGGATGAAGGTATTTTGCTTTTGAGGTCACTGACTTGCTAGTCAACCATTCAACACTGAGAAAACACGAATCAACCATTCAACAAAGAAAAGTGGATGCCCTTCACGTGCAGAATTACCAAGTTGTCAAGCACCATTCATAAAATTTTGAATGGCAATGACTGAATAGTGAGGATGTCATCATAACAGTGCAAACAGCATGACTGTAATACAGGTTTCTCAATATTGCCTCAGTTTCCTCTATCCTAGTGGACACTCACCTGTTGAGAGCAATACTGTTTCCACTGCTTGTGGTCCAGACATTCTCCATGTTGATTACGTGCTCTTCCATCCTTGCAGATCTCATAGACCTTCAACACACAGTCTTCTCCTTTCTGTCTGTATCCCAAAGTACATGGACACTGCCCGTCACTGCCCTACATTCAGGATTGAGAAGACATCCGTTAGAGACAATAAATCCTGACTGATGTCCCTAGTGACTAGTAACTGATGAAAAGAGCATTCAGCAGTCAGTGAGAGTGGTAACAAGACTCCCACTAGGCCGAAACATGAGCATCTGTCTGAGAAGAGGTCTGCAGATTGCTTCTCCACAGTTAGCTACAAATGGAACTTGTATAAACCATGCAATAAGTTGTTACCTGAAAGACTTGACCCTCTTGTAAACATGTACAGCTGTCCTGTCCAAGCAGGGGCTGCTGTGACCAGGGTCCACAAGGCAGGCAATTAGTCAAGCCTTCTCTAGGCCCATAGTGATGTTGTGGGCAGCTGATACAGTCGTTTATGGATGTGGCCCACAAACTTGGTCCAAATGTTCCTCTGGGACATGGAACTGGACCCTCACCTCCCCCTGGGCAGTAAAAGCCTTCAGAGTGCACAAAATCAGGTTTTTGAAGCATAATCTTGATTCAATCAAACTTAAGTGTCCTGAAAATGTAGGCTACTCAGGCCATCCAAAATGTAGATGTTCGATTTAGTTCTTTTTTATCAGAACAGTTTTGGAGAAATTTAGCATTACATGGCTTGTTCATGTTCAAGTGATGTAATTATACATCCACATTTTAGATGGCCTGAATTTAAGTATATTTTAAACAAATTATTATTTTTGGGTGAACCTATTTTATTTCTTAAAATACAGAATTTTCACACTCAGCATCAACCACTGTGATTGAAATTGCGTTTAATCCAAAATTCTTCTTGATAAGGCAAATTTCATAACTAGCGATATGAATAAAAAAATGCATTTATACTCATTTTGAATAATTTCACAAAGTTACAGCATGGTTTGCAATTATAAACCATTTTCAGAGTAATAGAGAACATCATTAAAGCACACACAAAAGTTGATCAAGGCAAGCTAAAGAGCTGAAGTTGTCAGTTGTCTTGTTCACAACACAATAAAAATGAACTCCTTGGACTAATAAACACCCACTTGATGCATCCTCACGTCTCAGATGTAAAATGTAAGTTACCTGGTTTGCAGGAAGATATTTCAGGAAGTCTTAGAGTTGCGTTCGATCCGACAGCAGTACCTGCTCTTGGGTCAAAGAACCAGCAAAGTAGGGTAGGCCAGAAGAGGCAAACCCTGAACCAGCACATCATGTCAGTTTGCTGTCCAGGGCTCAGAGACAGCTCGAAGGCATACAGGAAGCTCTCTCCCTGCCATGCTGAATGATTCATGAACAGTCTAGAGATAAAGTATCACTCATGCCAATAGGTAGAAAGATGCAACCTGATGCTGCCAGTTCAGATTACAGGCCACACTGAAACCATGAAACTGATTAATGATTTTGGCTGTGCTTTAAATGTCATTCAGTACATCTGAAAAACATTCAATCAGTCGCAAGTTGCAGTTTTATGAGAAAAAGTCCAAAGTCCTATCAGAAATTTTCTACTAGTGTGCACTTTCTCAAATGTTTTGGCAGGAGTGGAAAACATTCCAAGCACTCTGTATTCAAACAAGCAATGAGACGCTGAAACAACAAATCTTGTTTTTCACTTACCTTGGCTTCATTTGTTTGATGCGCACCCAGCAGGCATGAAGGCCATGGTCAACCTAGTAAACCGATTGCGATATCTAGGTTAAAGTTGAATCTGCAGAGCCCTATTTCAGTGTAAGCAAGCTTGTGTTAACACAAAACGCTTACATAAACAGTCTTTGAACTGCAAGGAAATCATATCTGGTATTGATAATGTAAACCTGTCATAAAATTTGAAGTGAAAAGTCAAAAGCATGAATCCACACACCAGTTAAACACTACTTACTGCATAATGACCTCATAATTTTATTGTAAACTACTTCAAAATCAATGATCCTGGCCCCTTAATTACTTAGCTGTGAGTGTGTGGACTATGACCTAAGGTGACTTCAATTATGTAATATAGTTTCACATTTCACACACTTTTAGCCTACATAAGAATGAACTGCAATGACTAATGTTGGGTAGTTTTAGTGCTGCAGTTGAAAAATGATTAAGGATAAAATATGATGGGAAAATAACAAATGATTTGTATAGAATCAATATTAGGCTGATACCCATTCCTACAAAACAACCTGTTGCACAATTTGTTATTGCAAGTTTAACTCAATATCGTGTTTCTAAACTTGGAGAGGTATTCTTTAGTCTCTTCCTGGATAACAACTGTGTACGTATACATCTAACTCACAAGTGACGCAGAGGTCATCCTGTGACGTAAAACAAATCTTAATGGTTAATACTTGTACTGCACGAATGAATATACCGTGTACAAACCTGGATGTTTTTAGTATTCCAGTTGTGTGTCTGCTACTTTCTCTCTGTTGTTTTAAAGCGCAATTTAATCACTTTTTAGCGCTTTCCTAGTCATTTGCATAACTGCTGTGTTAAGACTGTATCTTAAAGGGATAGTTCACCCAAAAACTAAAACTCCTTGTTTTGTTGCAAACCCCCCGTAAGACCTCCATTCTTCTCGCAAACACAATATATTTTTGATGCAATCTATTTATGACCCTTCAAAAACATCTTAATTTGTGTTCCCATGATGAATGGAGGTCTTAAGGGTTTGGAATGACATGAGGTTAGCGACAGAATTAATGACTGAATGTTAATTTTTGGGTGAACTAACCCTTTAAGTACTAGAAGTCAGCCAAGAGATAATCAGTCTTACTTTTCTTACTCAAATTGGGCCAATCTGCTTTTTTTGTAACAGACATTAAGTTATGACCAGTCTTCAAGAAAACAAAGCAATGACTAAGATTTTAAGACTAGCCACATGCACTTTTAAGTGCTGTGTCACATGAATTTGTCTTTCCTAGGACGAAGGTTACAAAATTTGTGAATGAATGCAGTCAGATCCAGTTCTGCTGAACTGTAAAAAGTCTATTTAGTTTCCGTTCCTTTTTGGGTCAATGATAAGATAGTCTATATATAACTTCACAGCCAATTTTTAGATAAGAATTTTAAATAACGATACGCCAATAATATTTAAATTAGGAAAAGGTAAAAAAAAAATGCACCATAATTGTCCAGACAGCAATGATACAAAGCGAATGAAGCAAATTACAATGATGTAGTGCTTTAGATTTGCACAACACATGGACAAAACAGAATGTTTGGTAACTAAAACTATGGCATTTGTATGATGAAATTCCCTCTGTGCTGTTTGTTCTTGCCTAATGCTCACTTATACAGCTGCCAGAAAGTGGATCTAAAGTGGAATAGTCAAATGTTCAAAGTAAGCCACTATTGGCTTGGTGTATCACTAGCTGTGGCAAAGCAAACCTAAAAGGAGCCATTCAGTGAACTACAAACAAACAGCACCTTTGTTCACAGAGCCACTGAGATAATGCAGTAAGCACAGGGCTGGAGGGTTCATTCTTTGTGACTTATTTTGTGTCACTGCAGTGGCAAAGCCAAGTGGGACTGATAAAACGAAGCCAAATTTCATGCAGTTCATTTCACAGCCAACATAAGTCTTGGAGTAGAGTGTCATGTATGTAGTCCATATGTAGTTTTAATGTTAACATGCACATTTGAATTGAAATCTACTCAAACCTGTTCACAAAGTAAGAGCTGACCAAACACCTCTGGTAAGTAGTAAACATATTCCAGTAGCATTGACCTCGCCTGACTTGGAATTGCGTCAATATTGGCCTTGATGTGACATCACTGGGGCTACTCTGAATCGGTGTTGTTGGAAGGGAGCAGCTTTGAAGAGGCCAATCGTCAAAATACCTTTAGGTTCCTTGCGCCGTTATCAAACTGACCCTCCACGTGGTATGTATTGACACAGATGAAGAGCGGGACTTCTGATAAGGGACTGCTTTAAATGTGGACCCTGACAAGAAATTTTCATTTTCTCTTCAACAGGTAAGGGCCAAATGTCCATTTGAATAGACTAATTCACTGATGATGTTTAGATTGTCATTGTCAGTAAAATATTGTCAGTCAATAACATTTAAATAAATGGATTTACATACTTAAATCTTATTTCTGTTTTTTTCTAGAATAACCTTTAGTAAATAAATATGAATCTGCAGTTTGTTACATTGGCTTTGGTGTTTGCTACCTCAACAGGTTTGTTGCATCTTTAAGTTTATTCCCTTTAAAATTGTATTATTTTTATTTGACATTGATCTAATGCAACCATCATCCATTTCAGCATTTCCACTCAATGACGAGATCAGTCGAGAAGCATGGAGTTTACAGAAAGACAATCAAGCTAGTGACAAGAACATTTTTGCAAAAGATTCAAAGTAAGTTAAAGGCACAGTGACTTAATGCTCATTTACTTTGTTTATTTTTATTTATTAAAAAAAATGTATATATGCAATGTCTTGAATATATCCTTTTTGCGATGAGCATATTTTTAAATTCTAAATTAAAATTCATTTTGATATTTTTTGGTGGACATGAAGTCAAAATGTCAGGGCAATACAGCTGTTGTCATATAATGAAAAAAAATGCCTTATTAAAAATTATTCAGTGCTTGAATAGAAAACATATTATGTAGTTTGGCATTATATTGTTTCTTGGGGAAAAAAACAAATTCATTAAACTGCTTTTTAATATTTATAAAAAATGTTCATGTCATGTGGTGCAACCCACCAAAAAAGTAAAGATATTTATTAATGATTAATAATTATTATATAATTATTCTTGTTATCCTTTTACCATTTAAAAATGTGTTTAAAAATAATTAAAATAGTTCCACACTTAAATGTTTTTAAAATGTATGGAAATTGTTTAACTTGATGGTTACACCACTTGACATTTTAATTTAAACTTATCTTAAAAATACATTTGTCTGACTTGGCACAATCTAGTATTTCTTTTCTTTAACATGGACATTCTAGTCCACACTCTAGTCTTATAGTTCAAATGATCACTGATCCTGTTTTGCAGAAGTATATGGAAGAACCATGTGGTGAGCAGTGACCTTTACTCCCAAGACTCTCACAACCCCATGGCAGCCGAACTGAGACGAAAGCTGAGTATGGAGTCTGAGCGCCTGAGGGCTCGTCTGAAGCAGGAGCTTGCTGAGCTGAGGGAGAGGTTATCTCCTTACCCCAGCCACCCAAAACACACCATGGCCAATATCAAGGAGTTCCTCGCCCCTTTCACAAAGCAGCTCCAGACGGCTCTCCAGTCCAACGCTCAGGAACTCTGCGAGAAACTCAATATGAACCTCCAGGACCTGAACCCTGAGGAAACCACACTCTACCAGGAGGCAGTGCAGAGGATCACGCTAGCCCTGGATGAAAGCCACCAGAAAAGGACATCAGCCTTTGAGGACTTTAAAACGAAAGCATTCGAGGCTGTAGAGGAGGAACGAGACAGCAGCGGAAAGGAGCTTTGGGAGGAAGTCACTGCCAGGCTGGGACAGGAAGTGTGTACCTTCAGTTTAGAGGTACAAGGGAAGGTGGCGGCACTCAAGATAGCTTTGGCAGGCCTTCTCGCCTTGGCACAGCCTCCAAGGGATGTGATGATTTCAAAAGTGGACCAGTTCTGCCAGAATTCCTCAGCGCGGAATCAACAGTTTATTTCTAACTTAGACCAACAGATGATCGCTCTACAAGAACACCAGGGCCATGGTGAGTCAGCTGGCTTCCATCAGACAAACATAGAGTCCATACAGGAAGACTTCTCAACCAGACTCACAGCCTTATTACAAGACATCGTACACACTCTAAACTAAACAACACACCTCCAGTCCAATCAGAGATGTACTGTAAATAACAGCTCTTATGTTCAGATTGTATATTGACACCTGTGACTTTTGTAGAACAATATTGTTTTTTGTACAGTTTTCAGAAAGGACCTTATGTAAAGTAAAGCGAAATAAATAGAAAAGACAGAAAAAGATTTGCTGAAGATATTTTGTGTAATGTGTGGATTATGTTTCATAAACATGTAAATAAACAGTTCGATTTGTACATATTTGAAATGAATTTATGTTGTCCACTGATTATTGTCTCAACTGCAGCATGCGAATTAAAGGTATTTCTAAATAAATCACTTCTAAACAACTGTGATGTATTAGATTACAGGAAGCAGCAAGTCATTGGCTAATACAGGGGTTTTCAAACTGGGATCTGTAGAAAATGTGAAAAATTATCCACAAAGAAACTGTTCTAAACTACTTTAATCTACAAAAGCTGTCTTGTTTATCAAATGCAGTCATTTTTAACACAAAACATATAAAAGCTCTTTACAAATAAATCTGAATTTAATTACAAATATTATTTTTTTATACTAAATTCATCTCTAATATTTTCAGATATTATTTGAAAATGTAGTTTGCTTATGATACAGTCAAACTAAAAGCCAATTATTTAATTTAGAAAACAACATCGCCTTTCTCATACAATACAAATGGTTCTTTATACATGATACAATATAGCTGCCTTTATATTTCAATATCAGGATATGTTTGAAAACCCCTGAGCTAATGTGCAGAAGAAGCATTGTGTAATCAAAACATTACAAAAACATTTCATTCACTGGTTTGTTCCTCTCAATAATTCAGCTGTGCCTACACACATTTCTTACAGTATAATTCAGCTACACATCTAAAACATATCAAACAATGCAGTAGCAGTATTTGCATTTACGTGACAGAATTAAGCATTTGAGCTTTCTTCAAAACGCATGTTGACTAGACTACACAGTGCTGTCTAAATAGATTACAATATTCTAAATAGGTATTATGCAAAGCGGTTCTTTGCAGGTTCGTGCAGATGCTGTGATGTGATCAGACGTCTTATCGCATATCAAATTAAGCTTCATTCAAGGCAAAACAGATGGCAAGTTGATGGATCTCTTAGTGGAAACCCCGAGGCAGAGCACCGGCCCAGCAAAACCTCTTCAGTACAAACCATCCAGCCATAACCAGCAACACTGCACCGCCCGTGGCAAAAATGACCCCCACCACTACTCCAGCCACGCTCTTATTGTCCCGGTTTACCGACTCGCTGCCTCCTGATTCACAAGACAAACAAACAGTTACTGCCAACATATGGCACTGTGTTGTCAGTGTGTATTTTATCTGAAAATACGTATTTTATCAGAATTTCAATTACATCAAAGTGTAATATTTTGTGCTATATTATATATAATTCTTTTAAATACTTTTCTATTACATTTTTCCCATTTCTAATAATTATTTGACACTATTTACTATTTTGTTTTTCATTTGACTGTTTTGCAGTTTTTATGACCTATATTAAATAATATGCATGCTATAATATATTATAATGATATATAATAATGCTTTTTTTTATAATAGTATTTTTTTAAAATACTTTTTATGATAAAATATTTTTTTAAATATTATATTAAAAAATGTTCTGTTTTAAAATGTTTTTACATTTCACAATTTGTGTATAATGTGAACCTATAAATTGTTTATTATTAT
>JAUCMS010000025.1:8578789-8592283 GCA_032357445.1 Enteromius radiatus | reverse complement strand
ATATATATATATATATATATATATAGATAGATAGATAGATAGATAGCGAGATAGATATTTATATATAAATAAATTATTTATATATATATATATATATATATATATATATATAGTGTGTGTGTGTGATTTTGTATACATATTCATTTATAGAAAAAAAATATTTTGTTGTTGTTTTTTTCTATTTATATTATGTAATTTTTCTGCTGCAATCCATACCAATATTTTCACTGGGCCCACCAGTTTATTTTTCAGAACATTATTATTATTGTTTTTAATGCAGGTGTGTTGGAAAAATGTATAAATTGTGGTTTATTTAGACATTTTTGTGGTTTAATGAACATCAAGATTGACTGATAGTCAATGTCTTTTTAAAAATATTTTATTTATTGTACTTAAAAGAAAAATCCTCATACTGGCAGTAGGAAATAAGCTGAAGCACCAAAGTGTTGTGAGTCTTTGTTTTATATCACTGTAATGATAGGCCAAAGTCTTAACTGTGGAATATGTTCTGTTTTTCTGCTTCTGTGTATTTACCTGAAGATTATTATTATACAGTCAAAAGGGGGGTTAAGGTATGAGAGGTTATGAAATGGTGAATTACTCCTGTTCCTCTCCCATTTGTCTGGTAAATGATGAAAAGCCTGCGGGAAAATAAGACAATTTGGATCATTAGCCTACTTCAGTAGTTAAGCCGTTAACCAGACACTCAGGTGCGTATTAGCTTTATTCGTGTGTATTTTGCCTTTGATCTACACTGGGGCTTGTGAAGACTGGATCGACTTGCACTGCAGACAGCAACAAGAGACTAATGAATTTCACTGAGTAGCTCAAGGCATTAGGCTCTGTGCCAATGAAAGTGTGTCTCTGTGCCCTTCGTTCAACAGGTGGCTATAAAGATCATCGACAAGACCCAGCTGGATGCTGTAAACCTGGAGAAGATCTATCGTGAAGTACAGATCATGAAAATGCTGGACCATCCACACATCATTAAACTGTACCAGGTAATGCCTGCCCTGGCCACTTCCTGTCAGTATTGTTTGCTCTTATGATAAATTGCTTATAGTGCTTTTCATTTTTAAGTTGATTTGGATAAAAGCATTTGCTAGATGACTAAATGTAAAAAAAAAAAAAATACAATAAGGTTTTTCAGAGGGATTTACCAGTGTGTCATTCCTGGCTGAAAACTGAAAGTCTACAGCTTGTTGTGGCTGGTACAATAAGTGATTTTAAGTTTTAGCTAATGGATTGATAAATAACATAAAGCAGACTTTACAATGCATATACAGTTGATTTAAACTCTGCCTTTTTACCATGGTGAATAAGGACAGTGTAGCAGCTGTTTTATAAACGATTTCAATGTTTTGTGCGATGGCACTAGAGGCTGAAATGCAACAATCGTTTTTACATGTCGGAGACAGCCCTTCTCCAAATACCCACATTTGCGGTCTTTGCACTTGAACCACTTGACTACTTATATGACGTATTTCCTGTATTTGGGCCAAGTGTTTAGTGTTAGAACTATTCATTACCTAATGGGACACACTTATAGTGTTGTAAAAAAGTGTTTACATAGCTTTTATTGTTGTTTTCAATACTTCACTACTCATCTTTGCACCAATAAAGCATGCAACTCTTCAGTTTTCTATCAAATTATATGTAATAATATCCAATTATTATATTAATATTTAACTTAAATTAAAACATGTAAGTTAAATATTCATTTTAATATTTTGTTCAAAAACATGATGCACGACGAATAAGCCTGAATTAGCATTCTAGAGCTGTATTCAAGATATTGTGGATTTAGTCTGTGTTAAGGGCACTGCACTTTGGTGTTTTTTAGATCCGGGACAGTCTGGCAAAACTACAAGTTAACAGTGGAAAGATGGGTTTAGACTAGTGTAGTAGTCAAGACCACCTACACCGAGACCAAGTCGAGACTGAGACCAGAGTGTGTTGAGACCAAGACATTTACAAGCTTTATTCAACAATTCTTTTCTGTTTTATCATAGGACTAACATATTACTATTTTATTTACAGTCTTCTAAATTGGAACAACTAATTTTGTACTAAATGCACTTAATTGTGTGGAAGTCCAATTAAAGACATACTTACCCAAGTTAAAAAGGAATATATTTCAAATATATTTATTTCATACTAAGTATATTATAAAATCTATTAAGATATTTACTGACCGACATCTTGAAACCTACTGATATAACAATTTAAATTAAACTTTTTGTATTTTTTTTTTATTTCAAGTATTACTTGTTCTCAATGCACATTTCTAAGCCTGAAATCACATTATATAAATATGATTGCATACAAGCACAACAGTATCCTAACAAAAGAAATCAGTATAGAAATATGTTATTTAGGCTATTGCATTTGTAAGATTTAAATCCAATCTCATGATGACAACGCACTTGCAATTTAGTAATATCCACACAGTTGCGCTCTTGACCGGTCTTGAAGTTAAAGTCTTCTTAGTCTGAGACTAAGACAAGACTGAGTCCAAATGCAGTCGAGACAAGACCAAGACCTTCAAAAAATCGACTTAAGACTACAACACTAGTTTAGAAGTCTGTGTGTGGGAGAGCTGACCCAGGACACACCAACCTAAATTGAATGAAACAGACACTCATAGCGTAGGATGCTGAAAAAAAAATAGCAAGAGACACAACAAACAAAGAAGTCCATCTGAAGCATTTAAATACAGAGTGATTATTAAATAATAGCAGTAGCAGAACACGCAAACATCCAAGTCATATACAGATGTGGCTTTTTTGTAGCGTTTTCACTCGTTGGTAAAAGTCTTTCAGGATGACACATAAATTGACATTGGTACGTAAGATTGTAAGGTTGGGTCTTTTGCAAAAACAATGGTATATTCAAATATAGTATAAAATTGATATGTATAGATAATTTAATATTCCCAGTATTGTGATGCACCATGCTGACCATTTTACCAGCCACAGTTTATAGCTAACAACGGTAAACTTTCACATAAACACATAAAAGTTGTCCAGCTTTTTTTCTTTTTTTTTCTTTTTTTTTATAACTAGAGATCATTCACACTTCGGAGTCAAAGTCACACAAACACTTAGAAGATGAGAGAACTTCTCCCCCAGTGCAACTTCACTGCAGCATTATGTAAGACTTTAGGTCACTTTGGTTTTTGGGAATGGGAATAGCACTTCCTTATTATACAACATAGCGGCACCAGTCCAAGCCCTTGCCGTGTAATCATAGTGTATCATTATTTCCAACGGTTACTCCATTCAAACGGCATGGGTCAATTAGTCATTTCCTTTCAGGCCTCATAAACAGAGGGCAGCTCTGCAGGCCCTGCCATCTCATCTCTAACCCCAGTTTCCCTCTGCCCCATCTGCCACGGCTCAGGGTCCTAACACCAAGCAGCTGCTCCGCACACGCACCCTCTTGCACACGTAATGCAGCAGCAAACAGTCCATAATTACTGTGGTGATCTGCCTCTATGCGCGCATCATACGTCACCAGCATTACATGTCAGCTTTTCTTTGGTCATATCAGATGGGATCACATGAGCATTAGCAGCGCACATGCATTTCAAGCACACTATAATCATAATCAAAATCTTTTTGAAGCATGAATATATTAATTTAAAAAACGCTATATAAAATGAATGTAAAAGCATTTATAAATATAAAATCTCTGTGTGGAGGCTGTTGTCAGACAAAAGTCTTACTGGATTATTACAATTAATAGTAAAATGAATGAATGATTTGTTGTGAAGAGTCCAGGAGACATTTGGGTATCTTTTGAAGCAGAATTTTCTCTTTATTTTGAAATCAGTTTGTAGCGCTAAAGTCGTCTGAATCATTTGACTCCTTTCAATCGTCTAACTAAGGCAGTGTTGTAGTTCATATAGGTTTCAAGGAGGAGGGGTACATAGAGGTGGAGGCAATTGAATCAAAGCATTAGAGAGAAGTATTCCGGTATAGCAAACTTCCCCAATTACACCAGTCCTGATCCAATCAGCATAGCCAATCAAATACTGGAGCAAAAGGCAGCAAGAACTGTTACAAACAAAAGGTGACAAAACAAAGGTCTCAGTAATTTGACTTACAATAAGAGGACAGGAACTGGCAGGAACCCCTGGCTGCAAACTTGAATGTTAACACCTTTACTTTAAATGCTAAATACAATGTACTTTGCCTTATAGTTTCCTATCTGATGTTATGATCTAAGACAGATTCTTTAATTTGTAATCCTACAGATTGTAATGTAAACTGATATTTCCTAATAACATAATAAAGCAAAAGATTGAAGTAACTGAAGTAAAATTATTTTTTAGCTGGTGAAAATAGTACTGTTTTAATTTAACCACTGTACATAAAATCATACATTCATACAATACATATATACATGCGCATATATATAATATATATATATATATATATATATATATATATATAATATAAAAATTAACACCAAGTTTTTAAAATTGATAAACCTTTTTAAAACCTTTTTCCTAATTTATTGTCCGATACCTCTCCTGTCCCATATTAAGAGAAATTGTGAGTGAGTTACAGAGTCACTTCCTTTAACCTAAGGCTTATTCATTTCACTTTTTGTGTGAAAGGACAAAAAATGTTACTTTTGTTTGTTCCCCTCAAAAAAAAAAACAAATCAGCTCACGTGGCCTAGGTAAGAAAAAGCAACAGTTACTTTTTATGAAGTAAAATGATATTGTAATGCATTACTTTTATGAGTAACACTGCAGACAGGTTGATTAAAAAGATTGTAGTATGTTTTACAAGAAAATACTATTTTATTTTTTCTAAATAAAATGTTTAATTCATTGTGTTAGTTGCATAAAGTGTTACATTTTTAAAATTATACTAGCAATTGTTTCTAGACTAAATTATTAGCATTAGAATAGGCATATTATGTCATTTCTAATTGATTGATAGTCCTACTTTGTTGACCGTTATCTTTGGCAGCAGCATGACCCATCCCTTGATGTAATGTGACTAACCACCGCTGGTGTTTCACATAACAGACAGCCAACTAGTGTAGTATCAACTTTTCACATGAGATAATTTGAGTTATTTCCAGTCATTTGCTTATTTGGCAGCTGATTGGGATAAGAAGTGCTTTGTGATCATTGTGTTCTGAACAGCTCTGAGATCACAGCTTCCATCAAAACATGTTTCTGGAGAGGAGAATTAGTTTAGGAGTTTAAAAGATGATTCATATTCTGGCCTAGCTGCTGATTTTATAAGTCAACTCCGTAATGCCTTTAAATGGCAAGAGCAGAAAAACCCCTACAAGTTGAGCCCAGATAAGGCTGATTTCCACAAAAGCCTCTCTGTACGGATGAGGCCAATGTATCAGTTAAACTAACTGCCTGTATAAATGGCCGACAGTAGTGTTTATGTGGGACTTTGTGAATGTTTCTGAATTATAACATGCCGCTTCTCCTACTACATTTAGGTCTATTCATCTTTTTGTTTTCTTTGGCTAATTCTGGAGTCCTCCCACACATTGCTGGCTTTGACAGTGCACTGTGAATCGAGCCTACGAGTAAACCAGCATCCCACTCTGATTCATGTGTGTTTCATTATAATACTGTGAACTCAATGGGATGCTTCAGATTTCAGCTGAATGTAGCAGTCATTTTATCACTCAACCCACTTTTTGCACTCGCTTTGTGGTTCATGTGTATTTTGAATCTATGGACGGCATCAAAGTCAGAGGATTTTACCCGTAACGCATTATTTTTTTATCTTCATTCAGGTCATGGAGACCAAGAATATGCTGTACCTTGTGACAGAATACGCCAAAAATGGGGAAATCTTTGGTAAGTGGTACCATTTACAAATGTTGGTACTTGATATAAAATGTCACATAATGAATAATTTTTATTACACTAGCTTGCAACCAATAATACTCACAGGGCCTAAATATATATATATATATATATATATATATATACACACACACACACACACATTCAGTTCAGAGTTCACAGGATGTAAAAAAAAAATTTGGGGGGTAAAAAGATGACCATATTTGGATGTTGTTGTTCTCTCTCTTGTTTTTGATTCACAATGATATGATGCTTCGCTTATGCTGTCTGTCAGCCAAATCTACCACTTATCAATTTCACTATACGTTTATCCTGATTCCACATAACTGACATGGAGAAAGTGTGTATTCAACGAACATCTTGGTTTCAGATGATAGTGACAAAGGTCAGGCTGAAATTAGCTCAGGCGAGACAAACACAGTCTGTGTGAATAACCATCATAGTCACAAGCAAGAAATGTGTCAGCGATGATGATCATATTCTGACGGCTCAGCTGTCTGTCTTTCCGTTTGCTTTGGAGTTCTGTTCTGTCTAACACAAGCTCGAAGCTAAGAGCTAAACTGAAGGTCAAAGAAAATTAAAGGAATAGTTTAAAAATGTATTCTGTCATCATTTACTCCTACTCTTGTTATTCAAAGCCTGAGTGACTTATTTTCTTCCGTCAAGTACAAAGGGAAAATATTTAATAGAGTACCAGTTCTGGTCACCTGTTTCAGTTAGAGTGAATGGGGAATGAATTTTTAAAGGATGGTTCATTAATTACTCACCCTCATGTTGTACCCGTAAGACATTTCTTTATCTTCGGCAAAGAAATTAAAATATTTTTGATGCGCTTTCTGACCCTGCATAGGCACAACTGAAAAGTTAAGGCCACTAAAGCTAGTAAAGACACTATTAAAATAGTCCATGTGACATCAGTGGTGAAACTGTAATGTTATGAAGCTACGAAAACACTTTTTGTCCACAAAGAAAACGACACATGGACTGTTTTAACTGTCCTTGCTTCCTTTCTAGGCCATAAACATTTCAGTTGTGTTGCTGTCTATGCGGGGTCAAAATTCATAAAACAATATCTTAATTTTTGTCCCAAAAATGAACAAAGGTCTTACAGAACAACATGATAAAATAAATACATTTTCAGAATTTACATTTTTGGGTAAAAAAAGGCTTCAATTTAAGGCTTCAAAAAGCATTTAAAACCCCCCACAATAATAGTCAATTTAACACATTTGTACTAAAATTAAGTCCTTATTCACTCTTCCATTGAGTTTTTCCCATGAAGCTATTGTATGGAATATTAGGGAACAATTCCTATGGTTGTTATGATATTGTATAATAGATTTTTATTATTTTTGTTTTTCCCATTGTAGCCAATCACTTGTATTAGAGTATAAATAAAATATATTCTGGTGGGATATTTACACAGAGAAGAGTCATACAGGTTTGAAACAACATGGACTTAAAGCATCAGAATTTTTATGTTTAGGTGAACTATCCCTTTAAAAATCACTTGTCGGTGACTCTTGAAGGTGAAAGTGGTGTAAAAGTAGACTACATCACTTCCAGTGACTGATCTCTTTGACTTTGTAGCAGCAGCAGCTGCTGTGCAGCACCTGTGAAAACTCACATAATCATCACACGTTATTCTTACGTAACACTGTGTCTGTTTCACAGTACACGGCAATGTGATATGCTACCAAGAAATTGTTCCTACCCTGGGGAGTCAAGTTTTTTTACGGGTTTAGAATTTAATGCATTTTAAGGGAAGTTCTGTAATATAAAGCCTACAGATAGTAGCCCTGCCCACAGTGAAATACTATTGGTCCAAAACTGCATTAGCTTTAATTAGCTGCTGTTGTTCTGTATTGTGTAACATTTCGGCTTTCATTGCGGACAGACAACTTACTTAACAGTTTTGTTTTTGGATGGATTTGTTGTATTTTTGTAAACATATATATTTGTCACGCATATTCTGTTTGGCCTGCCACCAATCAGCACGCTCCTACTGGTAAAGTGGTTTATTGCTAGACAATAAAACAGACATCTAGCGTGATTCTTTCTTTTATAATCTTGTGGTTGCGGTGTACTTTGTGTGGACACCATGACCCTGGTGTTGGATGTGACAACAGCCTCTCTGTTTTGAAGGAGATATAAAGAGAGATGTCGTGGCTGGGGCAAACCAAATTACTTGTTCCCGCCCAAGTGTACTACAGGGTGAGATAACAGCCAAGTGTCCCATAGAGACTAGAAATGAGGCTGCTGAGGTCAAACAAATGACAAAAAACCCAAAACAAATAATACTATATACACTATATACTATAATACTGTATAACTAATATGTACATTACAGTTTTTGTTGATTACCCCATAATTACAGTGTTGTAGCATGGAGAGGCCATGCTGTCCAGCTATTGTGATTCTCTGTTGCGCAATATGATTATGCAACTTATTTACAGCATGGGCCATCACTATCAAGACTAAAGATTTCCAGTCAATCACAAATTATAAACGATACTTTTTAAAACCATTAAGACCAAATGGTGTGCTTGCATCACACTGAATGTAACACAGGCACTCACTTCCTTCAAATCATCTTAACAGGGATAAAAGAGAGAGGAGAGAGAGCTAGAGCAGCATTTGGTGCTGTGAAGTGCTGGGTTCGGTCCCCCGTGGTGGAGCTTAGCAGCCCAGAAGCCCACCACGAGAGCCTGTCTGCTCCACCAGCACCGCAGAGCAGAAGCATTAGAGGGACCTGGAAACTGGGTCAACTTCGAATAAGTAGGAGCTGCAGAACGCACAGGCAAAGCAGGAGAGAGAGGGAAAGCTAAGGGACATTGATTTGAATTTTGGAAGTGGAGGGGAGAAATGTAGGCCATGCATATTTTAGAAAAATCCAGAGCTGGAGAAAAGGTTCTTTTTGAACATGTCAGCTGATTAGTCTTGACACCCGTGTCTGCCCTCAGCCTCTCGATCCCTGCCTTTTACCCTCAGGCTCTATTCCTAGTCTGTCAATTTTAGGTTTGAGCATTAGTAATGGTAGTATAGGAAAACTCATAATTCCTGTCTAGATCATTTATGACTCACTGGAAAGAGCAAACATGTGTTTGAAGAACAGAATGTATTCTTTATGTTGGAAATGTTTTTTTTTTGTGTGTGTGTGCAAGAATTCACTAACGCAAAATTACCAAATTTATCTTGGTATTACCATGTTTTTTTGCACATTACTATGGACTTGGCAAAGAATTTCTTTTGGATATTTAATGCCATAGTTTTATTATTATTATTATTATTATTATTATTTATTTATTTATTTTATTTAATTATTAGATATCCAGTTTTATCTCAAATTGAGATGGTTTTAAATCTTTTTTTAATATAAAAATATTTTTTATAATTAAAACAATTGCCACTGCAAGAATATAAGGAATGATACTGAAAGAAGGTAATGTGAAAAGCTTAAAATAAATGGTCATCTAATTAAAGAATAATTAGAAAATACCATGGATAATACCTTTCTTTGAAGTATTTTTTTTATTAGATTAGATTTTATATGTGTGTATGTACAGAAAGACCTATAAAATGTAACCTGAAATATTTTTACTACTACTAATAATAATAATAATAATTATTATTATGTAAGTAAATAAGTACAATTAAATATTTGTAAATATAAATATTATTAATCTTACTTATTTTTGTAAGTTAAAGTTGGTGGATCACTTAAAATACATGACAACACTGCTACAAGGTTCAGCTAGTTCATGCATTATAACTCAAGCCCTGCAGTAAAATGCACCTTACTGATAAGAGGAAATGCTCTTTCTCCTCTCGCGTGCCTCTTTATGGCAGTAAGTCAGTCCATGCGACTGCTGCTCTGGTTTGTAAGGGTTAGTTGAGAGCAACTCTGTTGTACTACTTATAAAGTAGAAGCAACTTTTATTAGGTCAGCAGGCCCACTCAAGCTCTTTGAGGTGTATCTTGTTATTCTCACATGGTTTAGAGAAGGAAAATCATGTATAACAAGTTCATTTCAGAGGCCTGATGTACCTGGTATGATGCTGACACCAGAATGATATGATGTTCTGTTGGCCAAAGTCCACAGTCTGTGATTTAGTGAGGGTGATTACAGCCGGTTGAGTGGAATAAAGCAGAGTTATGAACATCTTATCTCAAAGTAGATTCCTGCTGGCCATTTGACACAAGTATGAGACATTCCTATGTCAGGTGTGTTTTTTGATTAGCGACATAGTCCTAAAAAGGTTTAAAATGAAGCACAATTTCAGAATGTTACATCTGGTGTCTAATTGGTTAGCTCAATGAATTAGCATTATTGACACAATAATTGGCATTATTGTAAAATTATTATTGTAGAATTTTATAGTATTTTATATATACATATACAATAATATATACATATACACACGTGTGTGTGTGTGTGTGTGTAAATATATATAATATGTATTTCCACACACATACACGTGTTTATATGATTAATATATAAGTATATATATGTACTTGCCAAGTATATGTAGTTGGTAAAACCAATAATTTCCATTGGATTTTGCTTGATTAAAAATTCTGTGTGAGGACGAATAATTTCAAGCATTTTCAAATATTGAGATTTTGGCAACGGAAATTTTGTTTGTTTGAAGTGACTTCTATCTGAGCTGTGATTTATACATTTCTAAACTATTCACAACCAGCAATGCCTTTTTGCCAGTAAAATTTCTCTGAAGCTACGCTAATGGGCCTACACCTTAAGACCAGGTTATCCAAGGTCACAAACTGCTGTCTTGTTTTGAAAATTGATTTTAACATTTAAAAAATGGCTTATGTAGAGAATGACACCTTAAACACACTGCCATGTACCCACAGTCGCTGTGCCAGACCACCTCAATGTAATCCCAAGGCGAGTATGAAATGGAATGTGTGAGGACTGTAGGTTTGGCTACAGGCCGAGGGCCAGGGACTGACCCAGTACTGTAGGGTGTGGTGACCACATGATTACACCATCCGGGGGGATGTTTACCCCACTCACACACCACAGAGCCTCCTTATTGTGGCTCATCCATCTCTGCCACTAGCCACACCATACCGCCAGAGCCTTTCCCGGTATAACGTGCTGTCATAGTTTTCAATTTTTTTCTTCTTTTCTGTCAGTCCCATTTTATGACGACCCGTTTTACACTATATTACCCATGTAAAATGTTTCATTGATTCATGTCTGTGCTTTGTGTATTTGTGGTGTTTAGTTAACCTTATTTCATCTTTATTTAGACTACCTAGCCAAGCATGGACGGCTGAGCGAACCAGAGGCACGACGCAAGTTCTGGCAAATTTTGTCTGCTGTTGAGTACTGCCACAATCGAAACATCGTTCACCGGGACTTGAAGGCGGAGAATCTGCTGCTAGATGGACACATGAACATCAAGATTGCTGGTAAAGGCTGTCACAGTTACATTATTTAAAATCTTGATACATAGTCTTTGGTACATGGTGTTGATTTTGAATTATTATAAAATAGCTGTTTTATATTATTTTATGTTAAATATACTTTTATATTTAATTAAGTATTATTTATATTATATTATATACACATTTACCCAGCTTTACATTATGCAGTATATAATTTGTTTTGGTATAATTTATTAAATATAATACAATAAATGAACAGTTAAATAGGTTATTTATTTTACTTATGCTTTTTATTTATGCAATTGGGTAAATGCAAATAAAAAGCGTAAATAAGTGGAAACTCTGTATTGTAAAGTAAAACATGATTTAAGTTTGTAGCACCTATATACACCAAACTGAGCTGAAAGTTGGAGTTAGAATGGTTTGGAATTTCCCTTGCCTTTAGAAGATTTTCACCTTCATTTGTGATTTCACCATAGTTAATTAAAGGGTGTGATGGGCAATTTATTCATCAAAGCTTTACCGCTCAGGATGATGACTCAGTCGGTGGAGCCATAACTTGCGTCAAGAGCATGCAGGTGCTTTCTGTACTGAGCTATATATCCAGACTAAGGTTCATTTGAGCCAATCAAGAGGTTACTGACTATTAAGTGAGCCACGCTTTGAGCATTCAGCGAAAGACGAGCTTCTCACACACACGGGCACATACAGACCAAACATTGTTAGTTTCCCTTACACGTCAACCTGTTCTCTGCCCTAAGCTCCACTATCATGTTAGTAGATTATGATGTTTGGCACAGCAAGGAATGCAGAGGCCAGTCAGAGAGGAGTGTCCCGGAAGGCTTTGTTAAAGGTCCTTTTTCTTTTAGCCCTCACACTGATTCACAGTCAGCCTTTCAGAAGATGGCTGAAGCTGGGTCACTCAAAGAAAGGTCATCAGCCTTTTATGTTCCACTTCAAACATTTATGGGCTTGCATCATGACTAGAAGGCAGTGAAAATCTAATCTATAAACCATGAATACATATTTCTATATTATACAGATATATATAAAGTGTATACAAAATGTTTCATTTTACAGAGGTTTTGTATTGTGCTTACGTGGCATATTCAGTTTTCAAAGCATGAAGCAAGAGAAGAATGCACAATACAAATGTTTTCCCATAAATCACGTTGAATGAGCAAACCTGTGGGAGTGAGAGACTTCCTGGGGGTGGGCAATGATTGGGAAACCGTATGAAAATTGTTAGGATTGCATCCCCAGAGATCTTTACACAATCAGCTTCCAGCACCAGTCCATTGCACAGCTTGGTTACGTACAGTCCACTGCATAACCAAATTATGAGAGCCAGGGCTATTGACCTCAATAAAAGCTTTTATTTAAAGCAACAAAAAGATCAGCTCTGCCTGTAAATATGGCAGTAGCCACTGTTTTCCAAGCCGCAGGAGTTAAGCTCCAGGGCCGGATGAGATTGAGTGATTCCTGTATTGAATGTTGAGGCTGCAATGTCGGCCGCTGGACTGCCTAGAGCTTTGACGTCAATTCCTCCTACTCAGCATTCAGCTCATGAAGTGGGTCAGCGCAACTGATATGGACTCATCTTACTGGCCTCTTACATCACAGACACAATGTGAAATGAACATGGCTGCTTTTTTTATCTGTCAATTAAGTTTCACTTTTTGTTTTATGAGGCCCCTGAAGCTCAAATTCTAGACAACCCTAATACTCACAGGAACTTCTATAAAATCAGAAGATTTAAAATTCCAGTGTCAATTTCACCCTAAATTACTAAACCCCTATAACGAAGGGGACTGGGGCGCGTGGATCCAATTGCAAAGCTTTATTGGAAAACGTGGTTGTACAGGCAGAGTCAGACATCAGCAAACAGAAATGGTGGAGGCAAAACACAAGAATAGTCCTGAGAAATGGCGAGGGTCAGTCGAACAGCAAACTACATCCAGTGGGAGCAAGACAGGGCAAAAATCAACAAAGACAGCAGAGGTATACAGAGCATAATGAACAGAAAACACAGGACAGGTTTGTATGAGGCTAACCCAATACTTCACGGCTAGGCTACAAACACAGACAAAGGTGACACAACGTGTTAACAAGGGGGAGGAGCCAATGAAATTTCATGGTAACTAACAGGAGATTGAGGTCTCTGCAGAGCAAAAGTGGGCGTTTCTCAATTTCTGGGCGTTTTCAAACTGCTGGATGTTTCTCAA
>JAUCMS010000025.1:8554284-8565618 GCA_032357445.1 Enteromius radiatus | reverse complement strand
CAGCGCCCCATACTGGTCTGGCATATATACTACACCGTTTTCAGTGGTTTCGTGTGTACGCAGATATTTCTTGAGATGACGGAAAAACAATGATCGGATACGGACCGCACCGGCTTCGTGTGGACGGGGCCTTACTCACCCTCATGTCAATCCAAATCCTTTATAGTTTACAGTTTTTATTTTGATGCATATTTCAAAATTAAATTACTTTATTATAATTTTCTCTCAAGAATCTCACAATTTTGACTTTATTTCTTGTAAAGGCAATTAAATATCTCAATTTTTTATTTAGTTTCCAACTGTGCTTTTTATCTCACAATGTCTTTATATGACAACCATGGCAACTTCAGTTCTCAAAAATATGGCTGTATTTCACCTAATTGTATATAAGTCCCAATAAGACTTATTGTTTAGCAAAGTGAGTATATCTCACCTTTTTGCTTTATTTCTAATTATAATTCTTTATATTTGGGTATATAATATAATTGTGGGTATATAATTTACATAATGACTTACTGCTTTATCTCGCCCTGTTAATATCTAACCATTGTTACTTTGTTTCAGGTAATTGGAAATATATTTCCTGTAAATGCAATTACATTATATTTTGAGATAATAACTTTATTACAATTGCACATTCTATTTCCCAGTTGTTAACTTATTCTCTTATGCAACCATTTTGCATAATTGTAACTATAAAACGTAAAATATTATTTAATATTGTGTTGTGACTAAGTCTCAGGTTTTAAACTTCAGGTTTGGATGAATGATTTCAGGTCTTCTAGAAAAGCTTTCCAAATATATTTCCCTACAAAAAACATTCAATTTAAAGATCTGTACATTGTATTTCAGGTCAACGGCTGCATGCTGGACCCCCTGCCCCCTGTGGCTGTTCGCAAATCAAGCACCTCGTCCCCTAGTAATATGATGGAGACTTCTATAGATGAGGGCATCGAGACAGAGGAGCTAGACACTGAGGATGATCATACTCATGTCTTCAATGCCTATCAGACGGCCCGCTTTGGTCAGCGCAGACACACGCTGTCTGAGGTCACCAACCAGCCAGGAATCATTACCAGTGGAGGTGGGTGTGGATTAAGAGGAGCCACAAGGTTATGGGTTCAAACCCCACTTCATTGTCCCTGTTTTAATAGTATCATTCAGGATAAAAATTGCACTGAAATCACAATAATCTATTTCAGACATCTTAAGACTAAGTCTTTGTCAACTCTCTCTCTCTTTACCCAGGTAAACTGTTCAGTGTGGGTCATAACCCCTCTCTGGGTAGCGTGGACTCAGAGTACGACATGGGCTCCATGCACAGTGACCTCAGTCTGCTGGAGGACGCACCCTCTCTTAATGAGGTAGTTCTGGCCAACACACCAGTCACCCACATGGCTCCACCCTTCATGAACGCTCGGCCCGCTAACCCAGCCATGCAGGCGCTGAGCGCCCAGAGGAGAGAGACACACAACCGCTCTCCCATCAGCTTCCGCGAGGGCCGCAGGGCATCAGACACCTCACTCACACAAGGTGAGCAGCATCCTGTGACATTATACACTTATCACTCAAAAGTGTGATTTCTTGTTAAGTAATTAATACTTCTGCTTTGCAAGGATGCATTAAAAATGTACAGTAACACTGTTTCCACAAAAATGTTAAGCAGCACACATTAGAATATTGAAATGATTTCTGAAGGACCACGTGATATGCTGATACATTCTAATAAATAAAATAATAATAATAATAATTTGAAGAAGTGGACAATTTTGCACATTTACAAATGGACTCAGATGTTTGGACTCCACTGTGGTTCATGCATTAGATTCAATTTCTCTTCCTTCTCTATCTGTCACATTTACTGTTATTTTCACACACTCTCTCTCCCTGTTTCTCTCTTGTTTTCCTCTAAATGCACCACCCCCTGTCAGATGATTCATTGAGTGAATCAGAGAGTGCTTTGAAGATTAGGCCAACTCAGTCCTATTGAGTTTCTCATCCTGTGGCCTGAATAATTACCCTTAATCACTTGAAGCCCTAAAATAACCTGAGAATCCTTTTTTCAACCCTCTTCCGTTCAGCAGCAGAGAAGTCAAGAGCCACTAAACAGCATTTTAATGTGCACTTGAGCAATGAATAAAGCATTTGCAGCCTGCCTGGACATATTTTCTCCTGAAATAGACTGATCAGCTACGTTAAGTGAGGTCACGTGGTAGAACCACACCGGAGCAGTCAGAGGTGGCGTGGGCCTGAGGGAATGAGAGTCACTTCCTGTTTTCTGACACTCCCATGTGAAAATTCATGACCACACATGGATGCTGACACTGGGGGTGGAACATCATCTGATGATCTCGAAGTCATTCGGAAATAACAGTGTTAATATTCATAATCTTATTCATCTCTTCATGTAGGCTTGGTGGCCTTTAGACAGCACCTACAGAATCTGGCACGGACCAAAGGTATCCTGGAGCTAAATAAGGTGTATGAGCAGATGGGCTCTGGAGAAACCCCTTCCCTGGGGCTGCTGAGCCCACAGGCCCATCCACATGACTTGTTGGGTCCTGCACTACAGGTCAGTCCACCAGAGAAGCTACTAGAAATCACAGATTTGAGCTAACCGGAGGTTTTAAAGTATATATTTATAGTTTTTCAGGATCCCTTACAATCAGGAATGACAAATGCAGTTAAACTCAGGCTAAGAGCAAGTTAAAATTACAAAAACTACAAATGTTATTGTGTGTTTTTAAACAGTTACCAAATTTGATTATATAACTTCATAGTTATAGATTATATAGTTTCACTGCTTTCACAACTGATCAAAAATTCCACAAAAACTCCCAGTTTTAAAACATGAGAAATATTAAACAGATAAGAATTTATTTAAAAAACGTGAACATAAACAGACATATCTCTTTCTTTATATAAGAGAACGATTTCTGAAGGATCATGTTTGTTTTTCTGATCATTTTAAGTTCTGTTAAGTAAAATAAACAAAATGGATTGAAATTTATTAAAAAGTAAAATCTATTATTTTATTCTATTGACACTAATATATATATATATATATATATAATGCATCAAATTCATACAGCGTCATACTGGGATGTCCTGGGTCATTAATCACTCCCAAGAAGCACTGTGTGTTACTTTGGTTGGAAAGTATCAGAATGCCCTTGCTTGAACTCTTCTACCCTTCTAACCTCCCTACTGACACACAGACAGCCTCTCTTATGTAATTACGGGAGAAGAAGCAGCCAATTGTCAGTTGTTTACTGTCCATCCGGTAAGCCCCCTGAATGTGGCCATTGTTGAGTAACAGGCTGGTGACTGGTTCCCAATGCTCCAATGCAGACTCACCAAAGACAGAGATTTAGTATGAATCAATAAAAAAAATACTCATGGGAATGAAATGTAGGGATACCAAAGCAGGGCAGGTGCCAATGACGAGATGAAGTCCAAGGGGAAAAAAATCGAGTTCATTTTAATAGGCTAGTATAGCAGAAAAAGAGCAGTGAAAATGATCTTCCATTAGAGGCATGTGGCATTGTAAGGATTAGCTACTGAAGCAGACTGGCGTGTTTTTCCCAGAATCCCTCTGGGTTAGCGGACAGCTATTCAGCCTTTTCATAACTGAGTAATGAATTCATGCATTTGAGTGCACAGCCGTCAATGTGGCTGCCTAGCGAGGCGCTGACATGTTTTCTGTGTGTATGTATGGTTTGTGCAGGAGGAAAGAGGTCACCAGCACGACATGGCTCTGTTCTCAGGTGGAACACACCCCGCACTGTTGTCAAGGAGACAGAGTCTGGAGCCGCAGTACCTCTCTCACAGAATACAGGTGATGAATCTCTATTTCTGCCATTATCATCTAAATAAAACCCATCTGAGATACTAATGAGGCTTTGGAAATGTGCTTTATTCATTTATCTATAAGGCATGTATGCTGTCCATTAAATCAGACCCAATTGCGATGTTTTTTTGCTCATTTGTTGCACAGATCGGATCTGTTCTATGATGGCGTAAACAGGAAAAAATGCATGCATTTGGATGTCAGTTTTGAGATCAGTTTAAGAGTCTGTTACTAATAATAATTTATGACGGATATAACTATTACTACTGCTTTATTTGATCTGGTGGAAGAACCACGTAGCAAGATCTTACCATACACCAAGAATACCCTAGAAACCACATAGCACCGTGCCAGCAGCCGCTCACAATACCTTTTGTGAGTGAATTGTATAGTAGTTTCTCAACTTTTGCAGATAATTTAATTTATTATTTAATACTCTAGCAGTTATCAAATGGACTCAAATCTCAAGATTGTCTGTTTGTGTTTTATCTCCTCCTCCATTTTCCATCCTCTTTCTGCGATCGCTATAAGTAAAAGTGATAAAAGGCCACAAGTTCATTGCAGTATTTCTGAAGATGTTCATGGCAGTGCAGAATGATTTCTACCGCTCTGCATTTCAAAGTCCTTGACATAGTATATCTCTCTACAGAAAGCCACACTGATGGCCAACAGCCCCAGCAGCTGCCAGATGTTCTGCAAAGAAACTCCTCGCAGTCTGGAGCAGCAGCTGCAGGAACACAGGTACTACGCTTTATAGGGATGGGTATCGTTAAGGTTTTAATGTTATTACTACTGGTATTACTACTTTTTCTAACAGTACTCTTATTAGTCATTTTTCTTGTGTTTTTAAATATTTAAAAATAATTATAATGATAAAAAAAAGTAATTGAGAACAGAATTAACACAAAAAAAGTAAAATAATAATCTGTAGCCTAACAGACAACAATGTTCGAGCAAATATTACATAAACAAAACAAATTATTGTAAAACATATAAGTAAACGCAACTATTTTCCTGTAAAAGCATGTACGGTGGTTACAGTTGCGGCATGCAGGTAGGCTGCAAGAGGACTAACAGTTTTCAACTGCAGCTTTAACCAAAAAAGTTGCAAAATGCAGCTAAACAATCAGCTTTGGCTAATGTTTGTTTTATTAGATCAGTGTTCTGTGTGCCTTTTTCTTCTTTCACATAAATTAGTTAACTGTGTTTGGGATTAAAAGTAATAAAAGTTTGGAACCTCTTGCAATGTACACTAAATAAAGGGAATGTATTTCATCACTACAAATTCATTTTTCGCTTTATTTCTTAATAAGCATAGTTTATTATTATCCATCTATTTGTAAATGCATTACTGTAAAGGCATTTTTAGTGTTTAAAATGTATTTAGGCTACTGCTGAAAAAAAATACTGTAAATATTTATGACTATTTTTAATGTAACCAAAATGTGTGTTAATTAAATTTTTAGCATTATTGTAACATATTAATTTAGAGAGACCTTATGTGATGTTTATGTCGTTATTTTGGAAGAATGCTAGCGTAAGTAATTATAAATGTTATGAAGTTTAATAAGTAAAAACAAGCTGTCCCGATTCAGTGGTTTTATATATATATATATATATATATATATATAACCACTGCTTTAGATCTAAAAACAAGCAAACTTTCCCTTGATGTCAAACCAATGGTCCATCTATTAAACCTCTTGTGTTTGATCTTCAGGCTGCAACAAAAACGTCTGTATCTTCAGAAACAATCTCAGATGCAGGCCTACTTCAACCAGATGCACATTGTGGAGGACCCTTACGCTCCCTGTGCAACCATGGGCCACCAGGACTCCGGAGCCCCACCTCAGCCGCAGGGTTCGTTAGCACCAGCACATCAGCAGCCGCAGAACCCCCAGGCCTCACCTCAGTTTGCACACACACAGCCGCTTGGCCCACTAATGGAGCCTAACTTAGAATCTCTGACCTATGAACCCTACCTGGGCCATTATGCTCAAATGCAGCCTCTGCCTCCAAGCTTCTCCGCTCAGCTGCAGCCCCAACAGCCCGAGCCCCTGAACTACACCTACCCAGCCTGCGATCCAAGCCACTCCGCTCCAGGAGACGCACTGTATCCGGAGCAATACGACTATCCGCTCGATCCCAGGCAGCCGCCTCCAACCGCAGAGGGCGGCGCGGCTGGGTACGAAGGGCTGGCGTTGGCCGACCCGTTTCTGGACAGCGAAATGATGGAGACTGTGGACTCCCAGCATGGTTTTGTGCTGGTGAACTAAGCTGAGACTCAAATAACCAGTATTACCTTGATTTCTGACTCACTACGGATGAATTGACGGATGAGATGACGTCACGGGGATGGATCGAGTTTTGTACGTTCAGCGTTTATGTTGTGGCGAACGTGAGCTGTAATCTTTATACTTCACGAAACTCCTCCCTACCTCCCTCCTCGTTCTCCAGTGGTCCCACCTGCTGCTCTTTCACAATAGAGTGCCGGATGGCGTGGCGTTTGGGCCAGCCGCATCGGGGGCTCACCTCCTCTCGCCTCCCAACCGACTGCAGGATAGGAGCTGCTCGCTACGCGCCGTATGTAGCACAAAGACAGCCTAGATCTGCAATACGGAGCCTGCTCGACAGCACAATTAAATATTGACACGTTTTGTACTGAACAAAATCACTCAAAGCGTCAGACTTTGATTATGAAAGACTAGTCAAGCGCACTCTAGAAGTGCAACGTTGGATAAAACACATGGCAATATTGAAGCAATATACTGATTCATCTGGAATTGAAAAATTGAAGCCATAAGTTGGACCTGCACCACCCCAAAACTGCTATCACCAGATGTTTCTCAACTTTTAAACTAAACGGCCAAAACCACAGATATTTGTGGATGAAGCTGTGATTTAGATCTTTTTCACTGGATTCCCTTCATCCTAAATGCCCTAAAAATAACAGTCTGTTCTCCTTAAACCGCAACAGTGTTATTTTGTTTGCTAATATCGCAGAATCTGCGCACTGTGAAAGATGAGTCATGACTCTCTTTACATAGTGATGATTAATTAGGAGTGGTCAGGTGACATCACCTCCATGGGCGATGTTGGTATACGTTTAAATGATTTAGAATTCAATTATTATTTTGGTGGTATTTACCCCTTTACACTAAAGAATACATCAGCATTCATGTTTAGTCACAAGACACTGGATAGTTCGTCCAATTCATTGCATTTACGACAGACAAAGCAGAGATTGTTTTTGTTAGCAGCACTTAGTAAATCTGTTCTACTTGAAATGACAAGTCTGTGACTAAACTCAGATATCAGATACTCTACAGAAAATGACCATCACACAAACTGCTCACAAGGTTTGATAACAGAAGACATATTAAGGCAGATAATAAACTGGAGCACTTCTAGCAAACTAAAGGAAATGTAGCTGAGGAGACGGCAGACGGGTGAGGTGAACCTGCTCTGCTTGTTTCGTCAAATAAGAGACTCAAAATTCATCTCTTTCTAATAATGTGCTCCAGCGCTCTCTCAAAGAAGGATGCAGAGAGAGCACGACTCTGTGATTGTTTTGTGTAAAGTAGGGATTAGAAACTTTGAAAGTGCTTTAAAAATGCAACAAATTTTGTATTTAATGTGATAGTGTTCCGTGTGCCTTTTTCTTCCTTCTTTTAAGTTAAGATGCTGAAAGGATAGTTCACCTAAAAATGAATATGTATTCTTCCTCATGTCAGTTCAAACTTGTATGGATGACCACCTTCTGTGAAATGCTTTCAAGCATTAAAAAGAATGATGAAAGTATCGTGAAAATGGCCCATACATATTTAGAGTTACATGAGGGTGAGTAAATGATGTCTCCGTTTTATTTTGGGTTGGATTGTTCTTTAATAAATTAGTTTTTTCGGTTTGATTCTGTTGGTATTGTTACAGGACATATGTAGACCCAGGTTTTACAAAGGTACAAAACCAAAGTCCCCTCAGAAGTGTTCCTGTATAACCCCACCATGTGGAGTTTGGAGCTTCTTGGTCAGCTTCGTAACAGTGCTGGTTTTTTTTTTTTGGTCAATCAGTATATGCCGTTGAAAAGTATTAATAGCAATATTTCTTATGAATAGTTCCAAAAGAACAGATTAGTGAACGTGTTGCCATATATCATAATCACACCTCCTGCTGGCGAACACCGTTCCTTAGACATCCTACAGTTCTGCATTTACCTTCATGGTTGTTGACCACACATAAGCTAATGTGCTGTTAAGATTAAAAAGATTTACTGAACAAAGCGTTTTGTGTCTGTTTATTTTATCTGGTGGAAATACTGTTCCAGGTTTTTATGTCTGTATTCGGTAACAAACTTACAGAGCTGCAGAGCCGTATGTCATCTGAAGGTTTGAGGTCCAGTCACTGTCTTCCACAAGAGCTGCTCCTATTTGACTTTAGGTATTTGTTCATAGAGACGTTAGTAACTCCTCTAAACTGCTATGTAAACGAGACATTTCTGCGGTTGTCAAACACAAACTGACAGTAGCCAAGTTTCCATCCAGGGTTTACGCTGTTTTTTTTAAATCGACAAAGAGAATTTGCGGGGGGGAAAAAATGCGAAATTTGCTGTCTCCAGCCTGTTTCCATCCAACTGTCCTATTACCGAAGAAATGGTGTGCATGATGACGCCATCCTTAAAAAAAAAAACCCGAAATAAACAGAACATGAGGATTCATATCACGCGCAGAGCTTGTGCAAACAGAGAAAAACATAAGCTATAAAAGAACAAAAGGCCCATATGCCTAATATATATATTTTTGTAAATTAAAAAAGTTGAAGCCTATGCAGAATCAACCGCGCGCAGTTACTACTAACTCGACAATATAATACCCTGGACAAAATTAAGCCAAATAAAATTTAACTTTCAAAGTATTAAAAAGAAACTAAATGTTTAGATGCAATAATATGAATATTATTTAATGCGCTTTTGAAGTAGGCTAAGGTGCTTTGACACGAGCAACACCACGAACACGGACGTGTTCTCGACAAAGGGTTTTTCCAATCCTTTTTTTTTTTTGCGACATTTGAAGTATCGATATAGAATTTATGCGCTAAAGTTAAACGGAAAAATGCAGACATTTACAAAATGTTATGGATAATTAGCATTTCCATCAGCTATATTTGAAGCGTTACATATTGTTTTCGCAAAAACGCCTTGGATGGAAACTTGACTAGTGTGAACGGTGCGCTAAAGGGATATGTCTGACTGCTTTGCATAAATAGCGTCTTGTTTTGCAGCGTCACGCACGTGATGGGTTTAAGCGCGGCGCTCAAGATAAAGTCATGAAAACAAAATAGATTTTTTTTTTTTTTTATTAATTTTATTAAATAATTGTTTATGGTGTTTATAATGATTAGTTTGTGCACATTATATTTATTTTAATATATATGAGTATTTAAAAACGTAAAAAAACAATTTAAAAATGTGGTCACATTTTAGCCTACTTCTATCCCTACATTTTTTTACATGAATTAAAACATTTGTAGGCTTGATTTCATTTCTGCAAGAAAATTAGCATGGCATTACCTGACTAGGGTCTATGGCATATGGATTAACATCCTGTGGTTACTATGAATTTTACAAGCTTCAGGCTGGATCCAACCTTAAAATGATCTGAGATGACCGAACACCTGACACCTGAGGTGATGTCAACCCTCGGAGGATGCCAACCCTCAGACCATATACAGAATTACCACATTTTGCCATAAGTTAAATACATTAAGTTTCTACAATATATAAACATATTGTAGAAACTTAATTTCCTGTAAAGCTGCTTTCCAATGATTTCCAACGAAAAAAGTGCTATATCAGTGGTTCCCAACCACATTCCTGGAGGCCCCCCAGCAGTGCATGTCTTGCATGTTTTCATTAGACCCCAAGAGCTGAAATAGGTGTCAGACAAAGGAGAGACGCAAAATGTGCAGTGTTAGGGGGCCTCCAGGAACACGTTTGGAACCACTGCTCTATACAAATAAAATAAAATTTGAATTGAATATGACATGACATGACTCTTAATGTTGACCACTGTAAGGGCTGAGAAACCCGTCATTCACATGAAAACAACGATCCAATCAACTGCTGATTTCTCCTTCGAGAAGCTATTTCACTCAGATGTACCTCAAAATAGCAAAGAAAAGTAATTAAATAAAAACCCATAGAAATCAAAGCATTCCAGGTTACATCAGTCAGTTAAATGAATTCAGTTTTGGTGTGTAGGGGGGTTGTGGGTTTAATTTAGTGCATTTCTGCTTACGAAACTTTTAATTCCCTATTAGACCGTTTCAATTAATTTGTTCAGTAGAGCGTTTAGAGTTCACTCTCAAAGGGAGCTTCCTCTTCTCTGCTGTGATTTTCACATGACCCCGAGCTCACATGTTCTCATTCACACTTCCACGTACGTTCTCACCCTTTGTTTCTCACTATCATTCACTCATTCTCATCACATATGAGGTAAGAGCCCTATTTCCAGACAGCTCACCACACAAGAGCGGAGACACTGTTGTTTTTTCCACTGTTCTCGAAATCAACAACCACTAAATATTTCTCTTACCCAACTCAAATCAGATTGTTTTGTGGGCAAAACCAGCAGTATGAAAAATGTCCATTTCACACATGCTGTACTCTCATTGCAAGTCAATCCATTTCATCATTATCCCCAATGAGAAAGTACAAGTATTATGGTACAAATCTATTTTTGGGTTACCGGCGTAAAGCATAAACACGAGTCACATTGTTATTCATGATGGCAAGCCAGGTTGACAGTGGAATGGTGTTAATGGTAATAATCTTGAGGAGCTATGGCCGAGACAAATGTGGTTAATGCAATAATAGTCCCATTACTGTAGAATCCTGTTATTACAGTATAATTAGGTGGTTAACAGACATCTTATCCTCAGGGGAGCATCATGATTGGCACAGATTAAAATGGTCTGCTAAACTGAACAGAAACAACTGATCCAATGTGGTCAGTGACAGCTGACCTTTATATAAGCCTCAGGAATACAGTGTCTTTTCAATTTTGAATTGCATGAGCCTGCAGCAGTTTTAGATAAATATGATAGATCATTTTGTAATAACATATCTGTTTCAATTGTTTAGCACTAAAATGTTGACACATTGTATGTTACAATATAACAATAAGAATTGTTACATATTTGCATAATATTCAGATATAATTAAATATACAGTAATATAAATAACATTAGTGTTTGTATGTTCAGAGCCAGAAGAACAAAAACAGGAGATCTCCCACAGAAAAGGTCTTTTAAAACCTTAAAGGGGTCATACAAGGCCAATTTTCCACAAACTAATATGATTCTTTAGGGTCTTAATGTAAAGTTTGTAGTATAGTTTATTTTAAAATTTCTCGCTCATTTTACCCTGTCAAAAACAGCTCTTTTGAAATCACTGTTCTGTGTACTTCCCCTTTAAATCTTCACGAGCT
>JAUCMS010000025.1:8531689-8546951 GCA_032357445.1 Enteromius radiatus | reverse complement strand
GTGTTTGATTAGGGTTGGAGCTAAACTCTGCAGGACACCGGCCCTCCAGGACCGAATTTGCCTACCCCTGCTCTACAGGGAAAGGCTGAACCGCAACTTGTCATGCAGTAGGCTAGATTGAATAGGCTATATTAGGTTAATCTTTTGTTTATCAGTCTGTAAAATTAATCAGCTTGGGGGTTCAAATGGAACATAGAAAGAACTAGCCGTGTTTTCATCATATATATCTCTCACATCAATTCATCGATAATTACTAAACAAACAATAGTCAGATCTAAAAAATATAAAATATATAGTTTGTATTAATTTTTTTAAATGTTTAATGGTGCTTTTTTTTAACATTGTTACATTATTTCACATTTAATTTCTTTAAATGTAAAGCAAAGAATGTTATGTCTTATTTAACTGCTATTTTACTGCTGTTTGATAACCTATTGTTCAGTGGTAAATCTTCAAAATAAAAAAAGCTCTCCAGAATCGTGATCTTTATTCTAAGCAAAAAAAAAAAAAATGTATCCAGAATTGTGCAGCTCTAGTGCAAATAGAAACAAATCCATTAGAAACTCATAGTTCAGCATTACACACCATGACATAACGTTAGGTAAAAATGAAAGCAAATTTCTGTCCGCCTTTTTTAGCATTTCTAGCCATTCTATTATATCACGCGCTAACACAGACGCAGTAAATTAAGGCAATGGGTCATCAATAAGGTGCATATTGGTCCTCAACTTGATTACATTATTCTCAATCGTTTTACAGTGTTTTCCAAAACACTTTCACAGCGCACATCACGTGCTCAAAAATCATCAGAAGACAACCAGTTCAAAAAGCAACGACTTTATCAACAACTTTAGTGACTCTTGCAGAACGCACGTGACGCGAGGGAAAGATGAGGCAGAGCACATTGCACTGAAATTTACCGAACGTGGCACTCCCGGCAGTTAACAATGTACGCAATACCCGCAACCTCGCACCAAATTTCAAGCCTAAATTTCAGATAGGCAAGCATATATAGCCTACAAATCATTTAATAAGGAGAAATTCGTAATTTACTTAAACATATTAAAGGGATGTTCCTGATAACTCAACTGAACTGATGCATAAAGAATGCATTTCCAGCAGCCACGATAAACAGCAGTTAGCATTGTTTGATATGCACAATTTGATTTTAATTTTGAATTTCTCTATCCAATCACGTTGATGGATGAAAATAAAAATAAAATAAGCATGTAATGACAACAAAAGTACACAATTTGTAAACTACTCCAAAAATGTACAATTACTGATAAAAAACTACTTAATTACTGTAATGTGAGTATTTGTAATTCGTTACTTCACACCGCTGAAACAGATTCTGAATGCAGTGGAGTGTCAGCATAAAAGAGGATCGTTTTCATTCTAAATGCCATTTTAAAATGCACTAGTGTAAACGGGCCTCAGTTCTCTTTTCTACTTCAAAATAGCAACATCATAATAAAACCAGACACCTAAGGAGACAAAAATTGAGAGAAGAGGAAAGAAAGCAATCTTATCAGACTCCTATAATTGGCTGATAGCAGAAACTTTGAGACCAATGCATAATTCTTCTTCTCCTTTTGGGGAAGGAGTAGGACAGGAGAGAGGCAAACGCTGCACGTCTTTGCTGTGCTATCTTCAAATGTAAACAAATGCATCTGCTTGAATTTCTACAGTTTAATGGTTCTGGTTCATTGTTGTCAGTCACTCAATTTTTTTGTTTTTTAATAGCACTCACAAGAATCATCAGACCTACCATGATCAATGAGCCATGCCATGCACAGGGAGTTCAACTTCTCATCGAAGAACTCCACTCCCTAGAAATAAAGTTGGAAGATAGTTACAATCCATAGTTATAATCCACCTATAACAAATGATGGTAGCCACTGACTCCCAGAGTATGAGGGGAGAAAAAACAAAACAAAACAAAAAAAAAACTACAAAAGTCAATGGCGATCATCAACTGCTTGGTTACCGACATTCTTAAAAATATCTTGACAGAAGAAAAAAACCCTTTGGAAAAACATGAGGGCGAATATCCTTTTCTGCCCAGACACAACTAATCGATCTTGAATGGAACGCAGACTCACCAGTTGGCCAGCCAGCAGAGGCATGTACTCAATGATGGCCAGTCGAACCCTCCACTTGGCATCCTCAGCCAGCTCTACTATAGCTGGCAGCAAAGACTGAGAGAGCTGCCGAATCCCGATCACCTCATTCACACAGTCCAGATTAGAGATGATGTTCAGACGCACCTCAGGACACTACAGGAAAATATGAAAAAAAAAAAAAATCATAAAAAAAAAAAAAGCATATCCTTAATTTTTTTTTTTTTTTTATCAGATGGACACCAGGACACTGAAGGAAAGTAAATATTTTTATAATATAAAGTAATTTACACTATATTTATATATTTTTGCCAAAAATGTAAATTGTAATTAATTACTCGCCCTCATGACATTTCAAACACGCAAGACCTTTGTGCATCGTTGGAACACAAATTAAGATATTTTTGATGAACTCCAGGAGCTTTCTGACTCTGCATAAACAGCCTCACAAGGTCCAGAAAGGTAGTAACTTCATTAAAATAGTCAATGTGACATCAGTGGTTCGAGTATGACTTTAAAAAGCTTTATAAAGCATTCCATGCCAGTCTATTCTTTAGCTTTATAAAATTACAATTGAACCACTGATGTCTTAACTACCTAGAAAATTTCAGTCGCTTTGCTGTCTACAGAGGACCAATATGCTCTGCTGGTTTAATCAAAAGTAACTTAATTTGGTCTTATGGGTTTGACATGAGGGTGACCATTTTCATTTTTGGGTGAACTAACCCATTACCATAAAGAAGAAGAACAACAACAAGTTTTAACACCAATGAAACAGAAAAAGATCAGCACATTAAACATATTAAAGAAAGTAAAGATGGTCATCAATGGTTTTATGGCTTTAAAGTCCCCATAGTTTCTTCTCAGCAAGCATTCATTTTACTTAAAGCAAAAGGTCTCCATCTTTTATATTTCCCTTAAATGGCTCCAGGAGGATGCCACACTCATGTGATTTTGTAACAGCGCACACACATGCTGCCAAATATTTGATGACTTGCTTGAGCAAGTGCACTTTGGTGATGACTGACTAAAATCCAAACAACAAAGTTTGTTAGTCAAACAGAACCGGGCGGTTAAGCAGCCAATGGAAATACACTTCAAGACAGAATTCACAGAATCCAGCTCTTAACATTTTCAGATGGTGTGTTTGACAATCGAGAGGAGTCCAATAAAACAGAAGGGAACACAAACACTGTAGGAAAGAGTTTGGATGGGTTTCGGGTTTGGCATGGTCTCGCTGAAAGCTGAGGCCAAAGTTCAACTTCATTTAAAAACAGACCAAGAGTTTATTAGTACAATCGAAAAGCTAATATGACTCAGAGAGTTGTCATGGACAAGAGTCCAATCAAAGGAACATCAATCAAGGACTTTAGAGAGGACAATTTAGCAAACAGCCCTTAAGCCCAACACAAGGTGACCTATCAGACCTGGAAAATTAACAACAGTGTTTCTGCTGTTCTACAATCAGAAGGAACTTTGACCACAAAAGAGATAGAGACAGACAGATGAGAGACTGGGCCGAGCTCCAGGTGGGTTACCTCGTCCTTCAGTTGGACCAGGAAAAGAGGCAACAGATGTTCTACGGTGTTGTCCTTGCCCAAGATGGTAGAGAGACCCATGATGACAGAAGCCAAGGCAGACTTCACATGCTGGTTTGTGTCAGACACCAGCTCCTGTTAAGGGAAGAGGAGGCGGCTTAAGGGCTTTGAAATCAAGCTATTTTCAAGGTAATTGCAGGATAGAAAAGGAAAAATTAACAACAACTATTTAAATAAATAAAATGACAATAGTTTTTACTATTATTTATTGTTATTTTTAGCAGATGCAAAAGCAACAGTCAAAGTTGTCATTAATAATTTATTTGTATTATTCACAACCAGAATAAATATTATCATCATCAACCAGACAATAAGAATTAACAACAACAATAGAATTATGCTTTCTAACCAGAGACAGAACATTTTATTGAATATTATACTATCAATATCAATAATTGTAATAATATGATAACCTTTAAAATAGTTTTTTACTGTTGTTTTCGCAGAAACTACAACAACAACAGTAGCAGGACAATATTTAATACAATTAAATATTTGGCTCAGGAATTACATGAGGCTGATGACAATTATTGGGGGGGGGGGGTCCCTTATATCTTTTCCTTTAATATGGTATAGTATATTAAATTAGTTTGTCTACTTCAAACTGAGATGTATCTGAAAATGTTTCCAAATCAGACCATGACTCCCTAAACTAATTCATTAGATGTCTAAACATCTCACCCCTATTACTGGGGTCTTTGAGGAAAGACAGCATCACAGTGAGGGAGGACAGATCCATTTGAGCCTGAAATCCTGGACATTTATTTGCTTGTAAAATGCTGCAGAATGTCTGAAATCATGAGCTATCTTTGATCTGATGTTTCAGCGAACAGCTTGTATGTATAGGCTAATTGCCGATCACATCTGATGACAAAACAAGCAGAAAGCTGTTTGTATCTGTGAGGAATGACCCGCTTACATAAGCTTATTAACAGATATCAAACATCATGTCATGAGACTCTCAGGCCACTCATGAGCAAAGAACGCCTCGTGAAGCTCAAGCAGGAACACCGAAAGGCTCTGTTCTTTGTAGTGTAGATCCTTGAACAGAGGTTTGTCCTGAAGTGTCCTCTAATCTAAAATCCAATTTTCATAGAACAATGACTACAAATAGAAAGTTAAACACCAAACGTTATATTTTACCACATGTTAAGCAGGTAATCATTCTTTTTAACCAACTCATTTAATTCACAAATTAACTAAACTACAGCATTAGAAATTAACATGGGATCTCCTTCAATTAGTGCAAAAAAGGTTGTTTGTGTTTTTGGGGTTTTTGTTCCTTCCATTTGATTTATTTTTGTGACCAATATCAAAGTACCAGAGACGGTATTCTAGCAGAAGATAGTTACAATGTTGAATTTCTAACTGTAGTATTTTGCCAAAAACATAAAGGAAATGTTCACCAAAAAAAAATAATAATTCTGTCATCATTTAGTCACCCTTGAGTAGTTCCAAATCTGTATTAAATTTTCTTTGTTCTGCTGAATGCAAAAGGAAGATATTTTGGAGAAAATTTTTGGGTCAAAAAAAAAAAAAAAAAAAAAAAATTTATATATATATAATTATGTGTGTGTGTGTGTATGTATATATATATATATATACACACACACACACATATACACACACACACACACATACATAGGGATTCAATCAAACAATTCAATTCAAATCAAACAATTAATTAGTGTTCCAATAAAGCATGTGCTACACATTTTATTTGATATCTTTCTTCTACACTTCTCATAGTTACTAGGAAGGCAAGCTCAGGCTACAGACAGTAAAACTGGACTAAACTCCACTAATATAAAATGACATTTCACTTCCTCTAGCATTATGTTTCAGTTAGTCACAGGCATACACCAGGAAATAAAAATAATAGAAGTCTAATCCTAGGCTGAGAGACAGACAGCTGACACGGGATCACTTATGGGTGTAACAGATAACAACAGTGACCCCTGCTGCCCATCACCTCAGAAAGGATGGACAGATCAACAACAAACCAAATCAACTTAACTGCTGATGATGTCCTAATGAGTATTCTCTGATCATTTGTACAGACGAGGTGTAAACCTCAGTCTGCATATATTAAATGCATGTTTGATGTATGAGCTAGATTACGGCATGTGTACGAAACAATTATTCTGTTCTAAAGCTACCACCTGTTTGTGTCGAAAATGTAAACAACTCCCCAAAATAACACAAAAACAACCAGACCTACTGCAAGATCTCTTGCAGAGACAACCTGGATAACTTCCCAGATATGATATCACATTATCAAAAAACAAGCTTGAGTTTTCTAAGTAGCCCCTCCTGAGAACTTGGCCGGCGCCGTGTGGCATAACTGTTCAGCCACACGCAATTTCATAAACAAATGGGCGAGATTAAAATGTGTACCTTGACGCATGGCAGAAGATGAGTCATGATGATGGTCTCCCTGCTGTCTTCAGGCAAATTTTCACAGAATACTGCAGAGATAAACAGGCCATGGGATAAGAGTGTTATTTGTGGCTCTTTTCATGGAGACATCAGACTTTGGGAAGCTGGCAGTGGGACACCTCACCTTTCACCTTGTTGGCAGCAGCGGCCCGGACCTCTGCCTCGCAGTCTTTCAACAAGTTCTGGAATGCGGGGACCAGATCGTTCTTGGTGATCTCTGGGCCAACAGCTTTTTGCAACTTTACACAAACAGAAAAACAACCAGAGTTGGTTCAGAGGCGACGTGGATAACAGCCAAATGTGTGTTTCATAAGTACCCACTTCTGAGAACTTGTCTGCCACCATGTAGCGCACCCTCCAGGACTTGTCCTCAGCAGCCTGGCGTAAAGTGGGCATAACCAGGGCCTCCAAATCTTCCTGTGGCAGCAGAGTAGCGATGCTGACACCAGCTTCTACCGCCAAGAGACGCACAGAGTCCTGCAGAAAAAAGAAAATGATGAATGATGAAGAGCACCCACAAAAATAAAAACCTTAAAGTTCTGTTGATTTCAAAAAATAATTAAAATTCCAGAAATGCTCAAATTTAATAACTATTAAAACACAGTTTTCTTTTTTTTTTAATATTTTATCAAAATTTCATTTTTATATATTAATGTTATATATATATATATATATATATATATAAACATATGCATGAAAATACATGCAAATATTTTCAAAATACATGCATGTGTGGGTATTTATATATACATAATAAATAATCGGTACACACATTATGTAAACAAAAACTTATTTGGATGTGATTAATCATTTGACAGCACAACTTAATTCATATAATACATTAAAATAATTGTTTTTTCTTTCTTTGTTCTGAAAACTTAAACCATAGTAATAATAATCATAATAAAAACAACAACAATACATAAATCTATTATTATCATTATTATTATTATTATTATTATATAACACAGAATAACTACAATACTTATATTTATGGTTGTTTTTCTCTTTGCTTTCAGGTCTAAAACCACAGAACTTTTATTTTGGTAGAAAACCACAGGGAAACTTCTCTTTTGAAACCCAGAGAAAAAAAAAAAAAATACACAAAGCAAAACAAACCAAGCTGCATTCCAACAAATGGCAATGCTGACCAACAAACAGCCCACATTAACACTCTTTCTATATGCAAATGTGTACCTGCTCATCAGATGCTAGCGCTGTAAAGAGAGGAATGATGTCACTCTTAACATAGTCCAGCTCCAAAACCTTCGCAAACTCGCCCAGCTTTGAGGCGGCAGCTCGGCGTACCATGGGAGTGTCATCCGAGCAAAGTGTGCGGAAGTGCCTGTGAAGACAACCATAATATTAAATATTGAACATGACCACAGTGACTGAGGTGATTTTAAAAGCGTACGTCATAAAAACAAGGCATCTCTTGAACTTACTGACGGATGTCCGCTTTAACTGTACTCGACACACGAGGGTAGCAGACGCTGAATAGTCCGCAAGCAGACGTTCGGGAGGTGAACCAGTCCCCGCTGGCCAAACGCTTCACCAGTGGTACAAAATGCACCTCTAGATCTACGGGGGAATGTTCCTGAGAAATCTTTCGCAGAGACTCCACAGCCTTGTCCCGCACAACCGTTTCCTCCACTGTTGCCAAACTCTCCAGGGGAGGCTGAGGAGAAGAAGCACAAGATCAAAACATGTAGAGAGGTGTCTAAACTTATGGCTAATACCTGATCTGGTCATTTTTAATTAAGTAACCAAATACCTGGCCTTTAGTGACTTACCAAGAGACAGTGCACAAACTCTGGGCCTCCAACCAGGACAGTGAAGCTCCCGAGCTGCTCAGCCAAGGCAAGGAGAACTTCATCCTCATCATATATGGTGTCTGCAGTTGAAGGGATGCCAGTTAGCTAACCGAAATTTAGGCAACTATCGCAAACCAAAAGCAAGTGTAACAGACCAAAAAATGTAAAAGAACAACAAATGGACAATAAACAACATGACAATGGAAAATCAAAACATTATCTTTCCAACATGTAGATGTTTAGGTTATTTTAATAATGGTTTCATAACAACCAAACATAAAACCTTATTATTATATTAACTGATTATGTCAAATACGTTAAATTACGCTTGCATATGCGGTGCGTTGTGATGCTCTCTAAAATGGCGGAAGACGTAAGTCACGGGAGAAGAGTAAATTATGTTATTTTTGCTTTATTTGTGCAAAAATGTATTCTCCTAGAACCACAAATCTGCAGTTGAGCCACTGATGTCACATGGACTGTTTTACAGATGTTTTTGGTCATTTCCGTTGTGTTGCTGTCTATGGGGGGGTCAGATGGTTCTCTGATGTCATCAAAAATATCTTAATTTGTTCCGAAGATGAACAGAAGTCGTATGGGTTTGGAACGACATGAGGGTGAGTAATTAATGACAAAATGTTCATTTTTGGGTGAACTATCCAGCAGTGGTCCACAACTCCAGTCCTCGGGACCCACTGCTTTAAAATGGGTCCCGAGGACTGGACTTGTGGACCACTGCTTTTTCATGTGAACTAAAAGAAAACTAACAGAGCTCAATGTCTGTATGCATAAACAATTAACAAACAAAAGATCTAACAGTTCCTTTGTTTCTGAACTACAGATACAGGGATTTCTTACCAGTAAGGAACGGCAGTAGTTCAGTCCGAGTCCTTTCCACACCCAGAGCCAGTGCAATAGTGGACAACTTCTTTATGCTGTTCAACCGCAACTGAAGATGTGCACAGTATAACATTAACAGTCAACATTTACAATTTACATTAAAATTATGCAATCCCCATGTCTTACGCTTACTGTTATGCTTCATTACATTATGCATAAAAATCCAGGTCAGTGGTTCTCTTCAATGGTACTGGAGGACAGTTTAACAGTTAGTAGCTCTCCTTCATTAATAAAGGCTTCAAGACCTGACCTGGGTGTGTCAGAGGAAGACATCAAACTCTGCAGTGCCAGAATCAAGACACACTGACCTGGAAAATGACTAAATGAGTAGCATCTCAATGTACACGACTTAACAGTGCAGAAATGCCGCCAAGATAAATGCTGAGAATTAACCGGTCAATTTCAAGCTTATTATGCCCGGATCCAACTTCCACCTTCAGGCTTTATGCTATGGATCAAACAGACATCTAAAAAAGTAACGCAAGTTGATTATATTCTGGAAACAATTACATGAGAGAATATTGAGGAAAAAGTACGGAGAAGAAATGAAATGTCTTTTGTAAATGAATCGCTCGCACGGTTAGCGGGCAGTGCTGGAAGATGATAATAAAACGCGAATTTTTTAACACATATGAATCAAACTCGGATTCTCTTATACTGGTGTCTACCTGAACGTCTTCATTTCTCAATTCGTCGATTAAAACCGCGATGGGATAAAGCGAATCGTCTCCCTCTGCTCCTGCCATTTTAGACCTTGATGATCACTGCAGAGTCGTTGTGCCGCTTGACTTCCGCTTGCCGCAAGGTTTGATGGGAAAACACCCAACAAATTTAAAGTCCAGTGAGCACAAAAACAAAACAAAAAATAGCAAAAAGATAAAATGGTTTTATCATAAAGCCGGTCAGTTATAATATATATTTTTACAATTATTTTTTAACATGTAGATTTTAGATACATTTTTCAGACTCGTTTACGACATTTATTTTGTTCCTCGTACGTAGCTACATTTTGAAACAATTATGTACTTTAAAAACGTGAGCTGCTAACACTAATATTTATATAGACTATGTCTCTGCTGGAAAAAAAATATATAACAATCACACAAATTCTAATGTTTTATTATTATTAATACAAAAATTACAAACCATCACTATTTCAAACTTGTAACCATTAACAAATGCTTTTTCTGGAGTGTGTTTTGAACATTCCATTAGGATTTAGTGGTTTTATCAAAGCCACCAAAAGAAGGCAACCAAATTCCAGTAGAGCCCCTTTCCCTTTAACCAATACACAGACACTTTGAAATTCACAATTGAGGCAATGATTCACATCTGTTCAATGAAAATGAACACTGTCGGAAAAAATTCAGAACACTTGGAATGCATGAGTCACATGTACTATTGTAGTATTTTTAGAATACTTTTATTGTGCTTTTGTACACTTCTGAGGTTTGAACATGCCTGTCTCAGTTCCCATTCATTCAAGCAATCGCTAAAAATATTTGGTGCTGAACAGAGGAAAGAAAATAATGATGAGGTGAATGACAGAAAGACAGAATTAAAGTTTTTGTGTGAACCATGCTTTAAAAGTTCTTAAGTTACTGAATGAAAGTTATTTAGGCTATGTCAGGAAATCAGTATAGCTGTTTCATAACTTTTTAAAAACACAAACATCTGTTGTTTATTTATACAAATGAGTTCTTTATGTTAGCAAAGCTTTATTATTTCTGCCCATTCCCACGATATCTAAACAGAAATAACAACAAATAATATTAAATATCCACATTCTGGGCACCCTGCATTCATTTTTGTTCAGCATATGACCCTAAAGAGCATGCAGAGGGTGGCTGTCAGCTGTTAATAATCAAGTAGCTGGAGATCACTCCGAATGACGTCAAGCATTCCTCCCTCACATCAGGCTCTCTCTGATCCAGCCCTGCTCCAGATCGCCTGTATACTCTTTCCTCAGATGCCTTCTTCATATTTTCCACTCTGAGCTTATTAATGTTAGAACATGATTCCTGTACTCTCTCCTCAAAGGTCCAGGCCCCTCCAGGTGTGTGCAGACCACCCTTGGCCCTTGTTGTTTATATAACATCAAGCTAAGCTCTTTCATGTGCACCACACTTTTAGGAACCACTGGGAAGGAAAAGACTCAGCCTTCACCCCTACACCCTTATCTCAAGGATAAACATGATCCTGGAGTACATGCATACATAAGCCTGTGTGCATAGTGTCGGTGTCTGTTTCACATATGGGAAAACCATAATACTTTATGCTACAAATCTGTTCACAATATATTTAGCTAAAAAATTCACATTTTGCCTCAAACATTTTGGACATGTCAGTTAAAATAATAGTTTTTTCTTCATTGAAACATTTGGAGAAATCTAGCATTACATCAATAAATCTATCAGAGTGAATGGGTGCCGTCAGAATGAGAGAGAGTTAAACACTGTTTGAGACACAATAATCCACAAGCAGGCCTATGTGATAAGTCCATTGTTTAAAAAGTACATAATAAAGCTTCTGCCAGTGAAGTCCATCTCACATCAAATCCTCTAAAATATTTGTTTTAAAAAAATTGGCTTGTAAATGGTTGATCTGTGTATATTTCTCCCCTGACTCAGACAAGATGACTTTTTCACTGGAAAAGGCTATTTTATGGAAGGACTCACATTATAGCCTATAGAGAATGGTTTAAAGTTAAAACATCATGTAATGTTTTTATATCAGCTGTTTGGACTCATTCTGATGGCACCCATTCACTATAGAGGAGCAAGTGATGCCATGGCAAATTACTCGTAACCTGTTTCTGATGAAGAAACAAACCTTAAATTGCCTGATTTTAAGCAAATTTTTTATTTTTGGGCGAACTATTCCTTTAAGACCATTAAAAATGGTCCTGTGCCATGTAAATTGTAGCATTAAATTATTACCAATGTTAGATTTACACCTACATGGCATGTGTTATCATACTTCTATGTATATGTATATGAAGACAGACCAGTGTGCTGAATAATCCATTTGCATAAATTACTTCATCATGTCTGATTTGATGTTATACTTGAACTGTTGCTTTAAAAGTATAGTCATTAACTGGAAAAGAACATTTGTTCTTTGAATTAATCCCCTTGTGCTTTCTTGTTTCCTGATGTATTGCTTGAAAAATACACGAGAGAGTCCTGACATGTAATTTTCTGCAATTTTACAGTTCAATTTTCACAGAAAAGATTTAATTTAGTATATGTACAATTACCACATATAAACCGATGACCCTGGAAATTCAAAAGACATATGATTGTTAAAATCACAGTACCTTTGCCAAACTGACATAAACATATTAACTGCAAGCAGATGAACCTATCCTGGTGGATATGATGTCAGCGGTTAATTGGATGAACGTTCATCCAGTGGAAATACATTTAGCCTCACACCTCAACCACAGCCATCACTGTTTGCTCTACTTCTAGACCATAGACCACCAACGTAGAATGACTCATGCCTGAAGATGTGGGCTGGTGACAGGTTACAATTTAGACTCAATAGTGCTGGTGATAACATTCAAACAGCACATGGCTGTCAGGGTCAATGTTACAGATGAGTATTGTACATTTGTCTCTGCACAATGAGCATGGTGTTGGTGAGTCATTTTTTTTTTCAAAAATAGCTAGCACTAATAAGCAACTAGGCACGGTGAGGGACAACAAAGCAAAGGAAGAATGGTAACTCAGGGTCACAGGAAAAGGAGGACAGATGTAGGTAAAGGGTTGCTTGTCTTGTCATAATATGGTCCGTTTTTGAGTTAAATAAAACTTTTATTGGTCCTTTGGATTTCAAATTGTGCAAAGCTATTTCTGTACTGTCCTCATTCTGAATAACTTTTGCTGTTAACACTTCCTTGTTGTAGACCACATCCTGTACATTTAGCTTCACATGAAATGGACGATTATTTATAAATCACAAAGTAAATCGAGCCAAGATTACTGTTTTTGATTACAGCATGTTCTGGGAATGTTAGTTTTTGGTTCTCAGAATGTTTTGACCTTTATTTGAGGGGCTAGCTAGCAAGCTAATTCCATTAATGCGTCTTGGTACTCACATGAACATGCATCAAGGACACAGAAGAGAAGAAATAGTTGAATAAAGTCATTGTTTTTGTTTTCTTTGCACACAAAAAACATTCTCGTAGCTTCGTAAAATTAGGGCTGAGCCACTGATGTCACATGAAGTATTTTAACAATGTCTTTACTACCTTTCTTGGCCTTAAACGTGTCGGTTGCATTGATGTCTATTCAGAGTCAGAATGCTCTTCATCAAAAATATCTGTTCCAAAGACGAACAAAGGGTGAATTTTCATTATTGTGTGAACTATGCCTTTAATTTCCCTAATTATTTTGCTTTTACGTAGAATTTAAAGGATGAGCGTCAGACCCCAAAATTCACACAAAGAAAACCTGTATCTCCAAAGTGAAATGCTGATAACACATTGCAGAACCTTCCAGAGTACTCTTCAATCATCCGTCAGATGATGCCTGGCCAACCTCCCCCTCATATTTGCACAGCTTATAAAAGTGCGTTGCTCTGTTTGTTTGACGTGAACTGGGAGAAGATGTGAGGAGAGACCTGAAACAGAGCAGCTGCCGCACAGACCAATTAGCTGGAGGCTCGCTCTGCTCTTCCGAATCAATTACTGCAGCCATTTAGCAGCAGAGGCAGACTATGGGCTGAGCTGACACTCTCTGACGTCAAACCTGCGTCCCATAAGGCTCTGCAGGCGGAGGTGTGATAGCACAGATCTGAAAGTGAGGGAGGGCAGGGGGTTGACTGCTCAAATCAAAGCTTCATGAAAGCTGTTTTCCCCCCAGGATCATGCATCCATTTCCTCTTCTTTTTTCTGAGTATGGCAAAGACATTCATTGACATCACACTATGAGGCCTATGGGTGTTAAACAAAGGTGATGGAGAAGCATCGTGCTGCTGATGGATGTTTTTTGGACTAGAATGTGCCCTGGATTACTTTGAACTGCACACGAGGGACTGGTTGCTCAAACACCTTCTATATTATGAAACAACACAGCAGTTTGAGGCAAAGGTCATGCAATACGGTTATGAAACCCAGGTTGCAATATGGTTATCTGTCTGGTCCAATTTTTACAGTACATTTTCATTACATAATTGAAAACATTTATATTAGTCACAGCCTTAAGAACACTCTAGAAACTGCCCAACAACTATTTAGCAGCTAACTAGAAATGCTGTAAGCACAACTGCATATAGCATTATGCTAAAAACTTCCCAGTAGACCTACGATGCCTCTGAAATCATATACTTCTATGTAGTATGCAATTATTAAATACACATACTGAGTGACTGATACTGTCTTTGTTATTGAATACACCAATTGGTTCGCAGTGAGTTTATAGTTTTAACTTACATCTTTTATTTTCAAGATCTGAGGTAAACTATCTGGTGTTGCTTTCAGCATGGCTATAAATGCCACACAGTATGACATTCACACTCACATTAGACATGTTTAACATTAAAATAATAAAGTAGTCTATAGTCTTTTGCGACTATTAATTTCTACAATGATGTCATGTAATGTGGTTTAGAAAAAAGTTAGATTGCTGTATGGAAAACACACTCCACTAAGAACACCCAAGCAATCACATAACTGCATTTAAAAACACCAACCTGGCAACAACCTACAACATTCTACCGCTGTGGTAATGAGTTTTGTTCAGTAACTAATCAGATCAGTAACTAATCAAATTTAAAGAAACTGTAGGCTATAAAACAGCTGATATAACTAAAATCGCGTGTTTAGCATTCAGCATGTAACAATCCACATCTAATGAAGATGAATACATGAAGACACTTGAGTGAGTTTTCTTTTTTCCTGTTTGCCCTGCTTTTTGGGAATTTTTCAATTGAATGCATCCCTGCGTGATAACATGCAAATTCTCCGCAGTGATGTTGGTGAAGCCTCCAGCAGTGTCTACAGAATCCAAATCCTTTACGTCATGGTGTCATGACAACGGCAGCAGATTGACCCATGATTCACTTGGTGGTGGCTAACTGAAGCAAAGTGTGCGAGAGGGCCAGCCTGGATGCACAACTGATTTGAAGAGCAATCCGGGAAACGGCGCGTGTTCAGCGCACGAGCTACAGGAGCTGTCTATTAACCTTGAAAGATTCTCAGCAGAGGACGTTAATGAGCGCCATCATGGTTAAACTACATCATTTAACTTCAACTTGAGAAATGCTGACTATATGTTGAATATTAACAGAAAAAATGTGAACAGTGCCGGGGTGCTTCTCAATATCCCTCCTCGTCTCCTCGGTCCTCTGTCCTCCATCCTATGACCCGGAAACCGATCGAGCT
>JAUCMS010000025.1:8480504-8498130 GCA_032357445.1 Enteromius radiatus | reverse complement strand
CTGCTATGTTAGAGCTCACATACAGTACTGTACAGTAATATTGATGTATCGAAACTGAACCGTTACCGTGGCCAGAAAACCGTGATACAAACCGAACCGTGGGCTCACTGTACTGTTGCATCCCTACTAATAAGCAACTAATAGGTGTAACTATAAAATAAATTTACCGGATTAATAAATGTCAGTTATTTTAGGTGTCCAAACATTTTTTTAAAGTAGACCAGATTCTATGTCATTGTAATTATTTGTTCCCCGTTCTTTACTGATTTTTGTATACCTAATTCAACTTTGTGTAAGTTATTTTTTTTGTATTAGGTAAATACACATAGCATGGTGTATTTTTGTTTGTTTTGTTAATAAAAGTTCTATGTTCTACTTTGTATCTTCTTGTTGCTTGAATTGAATTCAAGCAATTCATGTCGAATTGCCGCTGTTGTAAAAAAAACTTACAAAAAATTAAAAACGTTTGGATTTAAAAATAAGTTATTCATTTATTATTTTATAGTTATATTTAACATTATTGATTCGTTAAAAACAGTTAGAACTAGTCCTCACACACAGGCTGAAACATCAACATTACAGTAATAGGCAGGACTAACCGGTTGTTGGATAGCAGATGAATGTGATTAAATTTACTTCCACTTTGAATAGGTCACTGAAACATTAGCATATGCTTGAAAATGTTGTCAGAATGTCGTTACACAGCACATCATGGTATAATAATGAACTTATGAAAGGTAATATCTCATACATAGAATTAAAAAAAAAAAAAGGTTTGGGGTTATATGTAGAATAGTCTCAGCCTCAGACGTCCCTCCCACAGAACGTTTGCTGAACGTCTGATGCATATGGTACACTTAACTGGAAACACTTCAGGAATGTCAAAGTCGTCATCTGATTGGTTGAATTTTATCGGATTTCCGGGGGATGCGAGTGTCAAGTTTATTTTCAGTCTGCCGGGAAACAAAGCGCAGACGTGTGATTGCTGAAGAAAAACTGTTGTGTTTACATGAGTGACAATTAGCATCAAGATCAGCTAAACATTGGATTCTCAAAAGTATGCGAGGTTTGCAGCATAGACTCTTTAAGAGATGTCCAGGAGTTTTCTATTATGGAAGATCAAGCGAAGTACCTAAGTTAACTAAGAAGGGGATATCAGCCAAACATAAAACAACAGACGCTGACATCGCAGCTGGCCGATTCAGTATTGTGTTCGGTTCTCCAGAATTGCTTGTGGGTGTTAAAAAGTGGAGAGATATGCTTCAAACAAATGTTTACTGCGTCTCATTTGGATTTTCCATGCTGACTGACTTGTTGCACGTCGATCTGTTGTTGTGGGGACATTTCCACGCTGTGATTGGTTGTTTAACATGTCGGTCAAATGGCCTTATGGGCGGGCCTTGGCCAAAGAAAGCTGCTATGGCTGAAGGTCTGGCTACGCGAGACTATATGTAGAACCACTGCTGTAAGTAGAACTTAACAGCTCTGTCAGTCTCTTAATGTCTCGGTGTTGTACTAACACACTGCTTGCCAAGCAGGCCTCCAATACAGGAAGATTTACTGTGTCATGGCGGATAAAAATGTGACTGCATTCAAGGTGAGGTAGTTCAGAGTCACTGTTTGAAACAACTTTCTAAAATTAACATCAGTACTTTTCCACTACAATGTATATTGTTTGAAATGCCCCTATTATGGGTTATTCATATGCTCATATTTTGTTTTTTATGAGTGCCCAACAACAGGTTGACTACATGCACAGTCAAACAACGCTTTAATTGTTTTATAATCCTTATTTGCTGAACGACTCCCAGACCATAAATTTTCCCAAACCCTTCCTTTGTGTAATTCCTTCCGATTGGTCTCACTTGCATTTCATAATATCTGTAATATCTTTGTGTACAGTGTTACCAGGGAAACAGCTATTTTTACTGCTTCAAAAGCACCACCTATTGGCAAAGAATACATTTGCATTTTCATTCAGACCAACACAAAATGAACAAGAAATAGGCAGGCAATAAGCTATTGTTTCAACTTTTATCTGCTTGGGATATATTTTAAAAAGTGGCTTCGAAGGTTTAGAGTAAGCGCTTTCTTTTTTTAAAAACAGTAACTTTATACACTGTGGACTTTCAGATTTGAAACTTTGAATGATGTATTTATTCACTTAGAGCCATGTTACACTTCATGAAAGGCATTTTCAAAAAAATAGGAGCACGTTAAAAAATGGTATAGAAAATGTAAGTATTTTACTTCTGTAGAATGGTTTAGCATGCTTTAGATTAAGTAAGTAAATCTGCTGTTTGCCAGTGAACCACAACAGTGTTCCTCAGGCAGAAGAATAACTGGTGTTTGTTTCTTTACAAAAACAACCTTTTGCAAGTTCTCTTTAATGTCCGACAGAACATATCGAAGGAGAACCCATTTGAGGATCTCATGATCCTCAATTCGGAGTTTGAATTAAAGATGAGACAAGCTGTTCCTAGTGGAAAGAGAAGAGGGGGATGGACATGAAAAAAATGACACGCATTTCATTGTTCAGCAGATCAGTTTGGGACGCTGCAGCCCGTAGTTTCAGTTTTCCTGCATCTGTGGTGTAGCTCGGCTCACTTTTGCTGTCTCTTCTTGTGGTTTTGTTTGTTTTCTCAAAGGCTGTCAGCCTTCTGTGCAAGTGACACGCCTACAGTCTATACCACTATACAACTCAAAGATGTCAGATACAGATTCATTTCAGATTATATTACAAATGCAGTACGACTGAAATGGAAAATGACCCAGTGAGTGAAGCAGAAGCAGAGAAATGTCTTTGAAAATCTGCTTTGAGCCAGTTGTAAAACAGTGTTATGCCATTACAGTTTGATTTGTGCTGTGGAAACCTAGATACTTCTCTGACCACAGCAAAATAAATGTCAGCTTCAATTTAGCTAGTCAGCTACATTTAAATGGGTTGTTCATCATATTTTGTATTCGCAGGCCAACCTGAACGACTCTCATAATCAAATGGTCGTGCACTGGGCCGGAGAGAAGAGCAATGTCATAGTAGCACTCGCGAGAGACAGCGTTGGTGCCACAGATCCTAAGAGCAGCTCGGTGAGTATATCATCTTTTCCCCCCTAGATCATTTCATAAGTTTTGACTTTGAACATTTTATGTGAGTCTATATATATCAGACTGTTCACTGTAAGATACAGAGAATATCTTGACCGTCTAGCTTTGCTTTTTAGTGCTCTCTGAGTCATACAGATGAAAGGCCCCCTCCTGTTCTTCAGTTCCCTGCACTTTTATTACATGAATATCATCTTAAAAGCTACTGGATCTAACTCGCTGCACTGCCTGCAAAGACCCTACACCCTTTTCCATCGGCGTTTGAATAATTGCTTCGTTTTCAATAATTGCAGAGCATTGTGTAATGCAAATGCAAGAACAAAGTGTTGCGGTCATACTTTATGGGGCGCTGGAGCTGTTATCTGCTCACCTGTATAGTGCATTACAGGTGTTCTTGAAATGCAAGACAAAAGCAAATCAAAGAAAAAATTCAACAGTTTCTCACAGGAAATTGCAAATGATTACAGATGAATGTATTACAGATGATCTTTTCCAAAAAGCAGCGCCTTTTCAAAAGATGAACTGCCTAATTATGATCACTTATATTCTTTGAGCCAAATTCTAGCAGATTTACATTTATCCTCTTTGGAGAAGACAATCTCAGAATGCATTTTGTAAAATTAAGCATCCAGTATGTCATGCACATGAAGTAAATCAAATATACTTAATTGTCCTTAAAAGGGAAATTTGTCTTTTGCTACATCCATATTTGCCATTCTGTTCCCTAAAAGTATGTACTCTTTTTGTGAAGAAGTAGTAGTGTATACTTTTGAGTATGTAGCAGAATAGTCTTTGTCATCTATTGCTTAGTTATGCGCAGTCTGTCAGTGTTTAAACTCAACATAATCCACTTTTCATTTAATTTGATTTCCTGTGGTATTAAACAGAAGTAAAGAGACACATTGATCTGCCAGCACTGTAAAAAATGATCGTAATTTTAACGGTAAAAAATATATATTTTTAATTTTTTTTTGTATCAGGTTATGTTTATTAGGGTTGTATGTTACATGTAATGTTGTTAAATTAATGTTTATTGCATATTTCAGTTTAATAATTTTTACCATGTTGGTGTTTAGCGTTTGACACTAAGTAGTTCCTGTATATGTTACTATTTAAAAGCTGCTTGTGATGGGCTTTGGTTTATAATTTCTCATCACCAACTGCATTTGGTGGTTACAAGTGTATTTCAAAGGTACAAAATAGATTTCCCTACTTTAATAGGTTGCTATATTAACATTATATCAGTTATTACAGTTTATTATCAGAAATTATTATCGGTTAATTTAACTGTAAAAACCCAAAAAATATTGCTTCCGTATTTTTAAAGTTTTATTCCGGCAACCACAGCTGCTTTTTTTTTTACCGTAAATTACCATACCATGTTTTTATAAAATGACTGTTCCCCTGCCAACTGTAGTTAAAGAGCAATAATAACCACCGAAACCATCATAATTCTAATGATAAAAAATGTGACTAACATGCAAAATAGTGACAAAAGAAATGTTAAGGAAAATATTTCAACCAGTACTGAAAAGTATTGATGAACATAGTTCAGTCCACCCTGTTTATATTGTTTTTATCTTGCAAAAAAAGAAAGAATTGAATTGAAATGAGGGGGTGGTTGATATACCGGTAGAGGCAATTAAACGGTAGAAATTGGATTATTGTCTGAAAGACTGTTTCTGAGTTCTGTTAGAGAAGCTTTTGTGCATGAAGACTGTGCAAATGGAGTGCGGGAGTATTGAACGGAGTTATTTTTTTAGGCCTTGAATGGTTAAATACACCCAATTGTATGTGTCAAAATGGCCGTCTTTGCAAGTATCCTCGTAAACACAGCCATTTAAATCTTAAGGTCATTGCACACTAAGTCCAAAATCTTTTATGCTTTTTTTTCGGATTCATCATCCTTTCCTATCACAATGCTTGCAAGAAAATCAAACCTGATCCGAGGCATTGTGTAAACATGATTGACACAACATGAGGTCGTGTTCCCTTTTTAACATGCAAAAATTTCAGATGAGAATTTCAGACTGTATGCAAGGACCTTTAAGTGAAAGGAAACAGATGAGAAAGAAAACGCGTGCAATAGTATATTGGATCCGGGCAGGTCTTAAAGTGACTTTTAGCTTAGCAGCATGCTAACATCAAGCTAGAATCAATTGTGAGCAAAATCTTACATGGAGTTCTATTAAGGAGTATTATTTTTGAAACATAAGGAGTTGCTGACTGTTAAGAAAGGTTTCATTTCAGTTAAAATACTGACTTACCCTGCTGAAAAAAACAGCATATGTTTTGATGCTGGGATGCTGGTTTAAGCTTGTCCTTTGTTGGTTTATGCTGGTCCTTTGCCAGCATGTGACCAGCATAAACCAGCAAGAGACCAGTTTAAACCAGCAACGGACCAGCATAATGCAGCATGCCAGGATCAAAACATACCTAACCGGCATATGCTGTTTTTTCAGAATGTTGGAAGGCAGCTTCCTCTGATGACAGAGAAAAGCAAGGCAGCTTGCTAGGTTTTGGAACAGAGCATAGATCAGTCTTGTATAAGGTTGAAATTTGACATGGTTTTGTTTATTTAACAGGTGTACGTGTCTTATGACTATGGAACCACCTTCACTCACGTATCAGAGAAATTTCTACTGTCTGGGGACCAGGAAGGAAAGAAACAAGTCATCTCACAGTTTTACCATAGCCCTGCCGACAACAAACGAGTAAGTGTGTGGGAGACATTAGCTTGACTATCTGTGTGAGTTGTCTTCTCTTTGTGAGCTTAAGCAGAGGTCAAACAAGACCGTGGAGAAACCGACCGCTTCCCGTCTATCTGCAGCTGTGACCTTCCACCACTCCAATCGCTTATACACTCACAGATGGTGTTTTCCAAGAGAGCTGCTCTAAGGGCTGGGGGCGAAAACACAAGCTACATGCTCAGTCTCTGCCCTTGGCACCCACCGAAACGGGCTGCTCCAGTCAGTCTCTATGAGGTGCAGAGGCTCATGGGAGTTGGAGTGGGGAGCTGCAGATGTGGCAGAACCGCTGTGGGACTCTGCATTGCGTTATTGCAGGGGCTGACGGTAGCAGACGGTGACCATTCATCTGGAGTCAATGATGTGGCTTGCACTGCAGCTGCCGCCTGCTGCTGCTGAAGGACTGATGCTAAAGCATTACGAGTGTAATTTGTAAAGCATATAACCTCATGGTAGGAGCACAGGGCTCTTTAATCACATTTGGCGTGATCGGAGTAACTTGCTCAGCTGATCCGCCTGCCTCCTCAACTCTAAATCTTAATTGTTACAGATGGGATAATTAACAGAGATATTGGCTGGGTGGTTGTTGTGGAGTATTTTAATGCATTTGTGATAAATTAATAATCCTGACATAAAATCTCATATGAATAACTGTGTGAAGAATGAGCTGAAATGCACTCATAATTGATTCTGAGGCATACTGGGCCTGTTTGTTTGATTGATCTCTTTATAGTGGCTTTGACTCGGAATGGCTTATGCAAGGAGTTTGGCTATTATTATTCATAAAATTATATATAGACCTCAGATATTATAATATGTATTTAGAATATGATATATTAATGTTAACAGCATACTCTTTAATGATACTTTATGCTTTTTATTATTACTATTTTAGATAATAATTATAACTAATAATTATTAATTTATACTTGGGGTGGTAAGAAACCAGAACTACTTAGTAACTGCATAACAAAATGCTGGCAATCATTGAGAATACTGAACAACATTGTGATAATAAGGTTTAAGAGGCAAACGTAGAAATACAGTTCTGTGGTTCAGTGATGGTCTGATGGTTATATGCTCCACTTCCTTTTTTTGTTCTTTTTTTTCCATTTTGTCCATATAGCATTCTTTTTAAGTCAAGTGTTTCTGTTTCAGTTGCAGTTCTCATTGACTCAGAATCTGGAAAAGGAAGTGCCCTGTTTCTGTAACCAAGCCATGGAGAGGACAAAGTTTATAGCAAAAGCTCTTAAACGAAAGATCAAAGACAAAGGGGGCAGATTTGAATGGCAGACTGCATAATCGGAATAATTAATAATGCTAAAAATATGTTTTTTACTACACTTAAATGCTTTGATGTTTTCATGCAGCCAACTGCTTGATTCCTCTAATATAGTAACTTTAAGGGCTTCTGTTATGTCGTTGTTAAGAGTTTAAATTGATAGTTCAATGAATAGTGACATTCTGTCCAAACCTTTAGGTATTTTCTTTTTCTGTGGAAAACAAAAGAAAATATTTAACAGAGTGTTGATGCTGCTCTTTGTAAAAACGAAGAAGGAGGATGGTTATTTATAATGGTAATTAAAAAGTCTTTAAGACAAACAATAAATCTTGTATGAGTCATATGGACTACTTTTATGGCGCTTTTTGGAGTTGGGGATTATAAACCCAGTTTCACTGTATGGAAAATAGATACTTTGCATCACTTTGCATGTCTTATGTTTTTATATAATGTAGGTTTTGTAATTTTAGATTAGTAGTTGATGATATTTTATTTATGGCTTAACTGCCCAAATTTTGCTGAGTTTACTCTTTTGCATTTTTTCCTTTGCAGTATCTATTTACTGACACGACGAACAGTTACCTGTGGAACACCTTTGACTTCTGCCAAACTGTTCAGGGTTTCTCCATTCCATTCAAGCCCACAGACTTACTGCTGCACAGTAAGAGGCCTAACCTGGTCCTTGGTTATGACAGTTCTCACCCTAATAAACAGGTATGAATATACTAGGCTTTTTGCATATTGTGTCCAGTTTTAGTAAAATGAGTGTCACTGTTATTTTAGGCCATTAGTTGTTTCTAGAGATTTGCCCTTTTGATTTTTGCGCTAAGCAGCATATTTTGCTTTGAGCCAATCAGCTGTATTTTTAGTATGAGAAGCTGGATTATGATAAATGTTGAATCATATCAAATGTTATATTGGAAACTGCTGACTCTTAAATTCTTATCCTTTCTGTTTTCTTTTTTAATATTTTTGGCAGCTGTGGAAATCAGATGACTTTGGTGAGACATGGGTGTTAATTCAGGAGCATGTGAAGTCCTATTTTTGGTAAGACCAAGCTCTTAAATCACTCTGTGAATTTGTCCAGTGTGAAATCTGTTTTGGAATGTTATCCGTGTATGGGTATGATTTATATTTGCCAAAAGTAGTCATGCTTCTAATTTAACTAAATGTGTCACTGCTATAAACATAACATAAAAGTTTTTTTTAGAAACAAGTTTCCCTTTCAGTCAGTCACTATGACGTTATGTCATTTATTGGCGTCATGGGGTCCCACCTGGGAGACCAATTGACTCTGACGTTTGGAAAACATTAATGGAAATTGGCTGGTGGATTTTGCATGCAAAGCCACTCCCCAGGACATCCAGGTATACAAGATGGTGGCACGCAAACCACCATTAGCTTTCTGCTTCTGAGCCAATTCTCTTGTGAAGAAGACTGGAGAAAAAAAAACCTGCTGTGGAAGAAGGTTGACCGCATGTCCTGCACCTCAGCGGAGAAGGCTGCACTGGAGCTGTGTGGCGGTCCTCCTCTTGGCAGTCCCAGTCCACTAAAAGAGCAAACAGCTACACGGTCGTCGAGCATGTCCTCCGGGATGTCGTTCCGACCATGAGCTTCTGGGTGTGGAAGTTTCCTCACTTCTGACGACGGCCACGATCGTTGTCTTACATTTCTGGACCTCAGTCACGCTGAGATGGCTTTTGCTCCATTACATGGAATGCACTTGGAATTTCAGAAATTTCGATCAGCTCTTTGTTTGCTTCGGGGGACAGCAGAAGAGGAATGCTGTCTCCAAGCAAAGTTTGGCCCATTGGGTGGTTGATGCCATCACCTCGGACTATCAGGCCCAAGGTGAGCCTTGGTGCACGGCGCCTCTCTAGCAGACATCTGTAGAGCTGGGCAACACCCAACAGCCAATCTTCGCATAGACCCGTGTCCTCCCGTGTTTTGGGTAACATTAGGTAATTCCAGGAGGCTGGTGGGGTGTTGGATTGCAGCGCCATTCCACTGGATCCGAGCACTTCGTCCATTTGTTCCGAAGGATTCATCTGGTCCTCTGTTCCCTAGCAGTTCCCTAGCAGAGTAGCTTGAACTATGTCAGATGGAGATCTCCTTCCTCTCCTGTCAGTTCTGGCATTTTGTCCCAAGTTTTTTCCCACCAGTTCCCCTTCCCTTATAGAAAAGCTTTCCGCGCTCCGCCCACAAAACAGGCCGGACTGCGCTGGGGAGTCGGTTGCGACGCCATCTTATATACTCAGATGTCCGGGAGAGTGGCTTCGCATGCAAAATCCACCGACCAATTTCCAATGGCATTTTCTCCAAAAGTCAGAATTGATTGGTCCCAAAGGCGAGAGCCCATGACGTCAGTGATGACGAGGGTTACCCATGTAACCGAGATGTTTTTCAGCAAGTAGTGGTAAAAAAATGCTACATTGCTATCGACCTCGATACCACATTTTCTAAAGTACTCGTACTTGTTAAAAGTCCCCCGATACCGGGGACCGATGCCACGGTCTGAGAAATGTCTATGTTTGAGCAGCGTGTAAGGGGTTAATCACAGGCACCCGGCTGTAGCTCAGAGCGGGAAACGAGGCGAGACATGTCAAGCCGTGTGAAACTATTTCAAAGTGAATGAAGACGACAAAAAGTTGATATAATTTTACACAGACTCGGGCTTGCGCGGTAAATGTGATGCGCTTTGTATCGGTGCATCCCTAGTTCATACATTTTAAATGAACCAGATAAAAAAAAACCTGTTATATACTGTATATCACAGTAATTTAATATTCAATTTACTTCAGTGCAGTTGTCTGCTTATTATCAGTATCCTTTTAATATACATTACAGTTCAAAAGTTTGGGGTTAGTAAAGTTTTATTTTTAAAGAAATCAGTACTTTATTTCACCAAGGTTTAGGAATGCACAAATATCCAAATTTTTACTGTTATTGTCATCAACCAAAGACCATTTGGCTGATATATTAAAGCAAGAAAATAATGCATTATTTCTTTTAGAAGTATCAAAATCATAGATGCATTATTAATAAACAATGATCACTTTTTATCTTACTATTTGATCAAAAATATGGTTTCATTAAAAATATTGTCAATGTTGAGGCTTGTCCAATGACTTGCATTATTTTATTTATTTGTGAGGCCTTTTTAATGAAGAAAGTTGCTGTAATGAATATGTTTGTTATGTTGAAGTGTTTGGGACATGGCTAGTCTCTAATATCATGCTCTTAAAAATTCTATAAAAATTTGTATTGAGATTTATTGGCCAGCATATCGATATTTGTCTTCTAAATTTCTAAATTGGTTATCATTATCTCTTATCGGTTATCGTTATCGGTTATCATTATTGTAAATGCAGAACTTTAATTAAAGAATCCTGAAAAAATATCCATAAGATATTAATCTACATATTTGTTTTAAACATTGATGATAACATATTTCAGTGAAAACTAGATTAATACATACATCTGGCTTTGCCATCATAGGAAAAATGCATTTAGTGGAAAACTGTTATTTTCAATTGTACAAATTTTTCTTAAACTTATAAAATAATATGTTGGATTAATTAATCAAAGAGATCATGTTTGGCTCCGTTCTGTGGTTTTGATTGCTGTCTAAAAGATCAGGGTTGTGAGTTTGCAGCTAAAAATTAACAAAATGATCAGAGCTCAGGAAGATCACTGGCAAATCAAGTGCTTGCTCTCCATGCTCTACAGGAATTTTGTATCAGTGTTTGTAATTTGAAGAGGGTTGAGGGCTCTCTGTGCTGCCTCTCTCAATTCACAAGTTTATGTAGGAATGTGAAACTCTTGCTTTGGGTTGCAGCCAGCACTTAGTGTTTGCACAATCAGGGACTGGCATCAAACGCAAGAAGCAACTAGAAATAACAGAGTGGTGCTTATTGCTCTCCCATTCCGTAAACATTATACTCCAGGATATGATCCGACCGGAAGACCGGAGCTAATTAGAATGTTATGACTGTAATTCATCACAGACGCGATTACTGTTTTTTACTTCAGCTCAAATGTCTACAACGTCTTGTTGCCAGAACAGATTTGTTTTGTACATTATTGCAACATAACAGGCAGATATATAAGGAAGCGGTCGGTGTTCTCAAAAATTTGGGCTGCCGTCCAGACAGGCTGCTTGACTGTGAAATAGTCGGTTGTGGATGTTTCTCTGATGAGGCTCAGACTGCGGCCGTATTAATAATTGATTGTGTCTGCCAGCCGTAGCCCATTTCATCGGCTGAAGTGGCAGTCAGGGCCTGTGGAGATAACATCAGCGACCCACTGTGATGGCCCAACACAAATGACTCAAGAGCTCTGAGACCGATTGCACCATTACTGACTGCAGTGATAACGCTTCTTTTCTTTGCTTTCTCACGCTGAGCCTGGATCCGGTTTGTCAGAAGAACCTGTACATTTCAAACAGTTGTCTTTTTACTGGATTGACGGATATTGTTTTTTAAAGAGGGTGATCAAACCAGTATCAAAATCTTTTCAGATGCTGGATTTCTTAAGGATACATGATGTATCAGTACTATATTGATAATTAGCTGATAATCAGGATTTTTTTTTATGCTGGTTTTCTCTTGTTTTTACATTTAGGGTCCTTCTTATGTTAAAGGGTTAGTTCACCCTAAAATTATAATTCTGTGATTAATTACTCACCTTCATGTCATTCCAAACTCCAAGACCTTAAGATATTTTAATTAAGATATTTTTGATGCATTCCTAGAGCTCTCTGGCCCTCCAAGAGAGAGCAAAGAAACTTACATGATCAAGTCTCAAAACCGTAGCAAGGAGATTTTTAAAATAATCCATGTGTGTATTCTAACTCTAATTTTACAAAGCTATGACAATACTTGTTGTGTGCAAAGAAAACAAAAATAACTTTATTCAACAATATGTCTCCGCCTCCTACCCCTATAGCACCATTTTGGAAAACATCACATGCGTAAACAACATATGCTGTTCTGCGTCAGCAGCACCATACTCGAATATACTGTTTATGTTGCTTATGCTTTGATCTGAACATAAGACATATCCATCATTCGCTGCGTACGCTGTTTATATGTGTGATGCTTCCAAAATGGCACTATAGGGTGACACAGAGGAGACAATTTTTGTTTCTTTGCACACAAAAAGCAATCTTAATCATAAAATGATGTCTGAACCACCGATGCCACATGGATTATTTTAATGATCTGCTACTTTTCTTAGCCTTGTTTGTGTAAGGACCCTTGCTGTTTATGGGAGGGACAGAGATCTCTCGGAATGCATCAATAATAATAATTTGTGTTTCAACAATGAACAAAGGTTATACGGGTTTGGAACGACATGAAGGTGAGTAATTAATGAAATCATTTTTGGATGAACTATCCCTTTAATCTAAGAATTGTATTTTTTAATAACACTGTTAAATGCAGTCTTTAGCAAATCATAATGCGATGCCTAAATTCACTTCTAGCATTTTTTATTTACATTTTGTTTTAACCTTCAAAATCTTGGGTCAGTAAGTTTTAATAAGGAATGTTTCTTGAGCAGCGATATTAGAATGATTTCTGATAGGGCTGTGCATCACCAGCAAAGTCAAAATTTAGTAAAACAGCTGTTTATTAAACACTGCATATTATAGGGCCATTGCAAATTTTTTGGCTGACTTCTGCATTATGAAGGGCATCCATAACTTTACAACATTCTGATTGCTTGCATCATAAATAATAATGTACTCATTCTCATAAATTTATATTGTAATGTACTCACTTTTAATATATTAAAATAATCCTAAAATTGCTGGCTTATCAGTATTGACAGAACTGTAATATTTTAGAGTATTTTATTACTTTCGAGTAGCAGTCAGAGGGGATAAAGATGTTCTGTCAAACAGCTTGACTTCTGTTTTAAAGGTCAACAAAGAGACTTTATATATATATATATATGTGTGTGTGTGTGTGTGTGTATTTGCTGACTGTATCCTCTGAGCCCTCAATTGGTTTTCAGTTTTAATCTAGACCAACTAAAGGCGGAGCTGCGGGGCTGGTTAAAAGAGCTGTAAGCCCCTGCTTTTATCCGTCTCTCACCCTGCTGGACGTGTTAAACCCCCAGTTGTGAAATAGAAAGCAAACGCCTAGGTTTGTGTGTGTGTTCCCCTGTGAGATAATCTCTTTATCCTCTAGCTTGGTGATTTAAGAGCCCGTCTCAACAATCAGCACCCCTGTGTGTTTACAGAGGAAGTGAAGTCAGGCCATTTGTCCAGAGTCTAGAGAGAGACTCTCCTGTCCGTTTATCTGAAACCGCTCCCCGTTCCTCCCTGTCTGTAGTCTTGATCTCTCACACTCACCCTGAATAATTTATCAGTAACATCATGCAGGAGACAGATGAGGAAATTTGGTTGCTTCTTTGGCTGAATGGGAGTTGTGATGCGTAAAGAGCCTGGATTAGCTTGGCAAGTGGAAGTAGCTATTGATCACGTTTGATAAATGCCGCTGCAGATGCACTGTGCTGTTTTTGCTGTGTAGCACATTGTATATCATCAAGAAATACAATACAAAACAAATTAGTTTCTTTATTAATGTACTTATTATTTTTTAAGCATTGCACTTGAAAATGCTTAAACTACATGAAGCTTTTATTCAACTAATAAATACATTACTTTATAGGGTCTTGTAAGATTTGTATTATTTATTTTATTTTTTTTTTTAAGAAGACTAAATTATGTTATGCCAAGACCGCATGTCCTCAATCAAAAATATATTAAAGTCAGTAATATTGTGAAGTCAGTATTGCATGAACCCTCAGAAAAAAATTTAATATTCTGATGCTTAAGAGACAATATTACATTCTCATTATTAGCGGTTCTGAAAGCTTTTGTTTTCTTAAAATATTTGAGAAGATGTTTGAGAAAAACCATGACACTGCCCTGAGTCAGCTGTAAACAGTCTCCCTTTAGGCCCGGAGCAGGAGTAGACAAGAACGGCTCCTAATTTAGGTGTTTTTCTTGTTAGATGTAATAATCAACGTATCAGTCATCATTTACTCTTGACATCTGAGCTGCTAAACACAGAAAGTTTCATGACAAATGCGGCTAAAGTTTACAGTCTCAGAGAAAGAAAGAGGGGTGGGGTGAGCATTTAATGGGACATGCACCAAAACAAGTTGCTGTGAACAGAGCTGTTTATGACAAGGTAAAAAGGTTGTTGTTTTACACATTGAGAAATTTAGACCAAACTATGTTATAGACTAAATAATCATATCAGCTTGTGGAAAATGGGCATCTGATGTGCTCGTTGATGAATTTAAAAGATTAGTTCAACCAAAAATGAAAATTCAGTCATTGGAGCATTTGAACTGCTGTGTATGTGCAGGGTTAGAGATCTCTCAGATTTAATCAAAAATATCTTAATTTGTGTTATGAAGATGAAGAAAGATCTTACATGTTGGGAAAAACATGATGGTGAGTAATTAATGACTATATTTTATTTTTTTTGGGTGAACTAACTCTACATTGCATCCTTGCTGAAAAAAATTATTCATTTATTACAAAAAACAATATGTTACTCACCCCAACCATTTAAAAAGTAGTGTTGTGTTTAATATTGACGCATACAAATATGTTATTGGTTGATTTCTGTATACATATGAAACAAAAATATGTTATTGGCTGCTTTTATGTTTGCCATATAAACATAAAATTGAGCACAAATTTATTCTAAACCTAAGAAAAAACAAATGTTGGAAAGAGGGCTTTCAAAATTCCACCACATGCTACTTGTTTCCAAGTATGTCCAAACAAATATGTCCAAGTATGTCTGTCTTTCTATTCCAATAGGGGTGTAGAACCATACGACAACCCCACGACAGTGTTTGTGCAGCGCCACGAGCCCCAGGGAGATTGCAGCATCCTCAGCAGCACAGACTTCTTCCAGGACGAGCAAAACCGGCGTGTTATCCTGGAGAAGGTGGACAGTTTCCAGCTACGGGACAAGTACATGTTTGCCACAACCACTAGGGTAAGGGTGCACTGCGACCAGACTAAAGCCGCAAACCTTTGAAGGATAATTTGTAGTTTTAGGCTTTTATATAGCAAAAGACGGGAAAAATATGCAGTACTGAGCTAGAGTTAAAAAACGGAAAATGTGCAGAGTGCCGAGAGTCAGATCTGTGCCAAACTCCCTGAATGCCTCTCCTGTGAGTGTGAGTAAACACTTCTCTGAAGAGCTGGAGGAACGATCCCGCTCAAGATGAACAGGCACTGATAACAGGCTTATTTCAAGCCTTGAAGTCGAGTGTGGAGGATTGCTGGTGTGTTTTGCCAACAGTGAACTTCTAAACTTTGTAGAAGGAAAGTAATTTAGACAGGTGACCCTCTATAAGGTGTAGCACTTAATCATCTGGTCTGGTAACTGGAAGGTGGCAGGTTTGAATCCTGCACAACCATTGCGCCCTGAGAATTCATAATTGTCCAATGAGGTATAGCATATAATGATTATACGTTCGAATAAAAGCATCTGCTAAATATCAGACTGTGAACAGAGCAGAGGCAGAAAACTGTGAAAATACGCAAGCAATGTTCAAAGTTACACAACGTGTTGCTGTTACACTCTTTTTCTGTTCCAAAACCCAGCGATCTGCCTGGAAGGCAATATTTAAGGCTTCCGGGATGAATACTGTTCCAGAAGGTAGGCGGTTTAGTTATGTTGCCTCCTAAGAGGCCAAATTTTGGCTGGATTCTAAGGCAGCTTCGTGTGTATCCTACACAGAGAGCGCAAACCCAGAATTCACTGCCACGAGGCTTGATGAAAGAAGAAATACAAGATGGCGAACAAGAACATTTTTTATTTCTTGTGTAGAATAATTATAAAGATTTAAAGGAATTTTTCACCCAAAAATGCCAATTACCCAGTGATTTACTCGCCCTCAAGCCAACCTCCTTTATAATGGCAGTGAATGGGGTTTAAGATTTTGAAGTCTAATGAAAGAACATAAATCCATAATAAAAATACTCCACATAGCTTTCTTGTGAGAAATGCACAACAGTTAACAGAAGAATTGAATGTAATACTTACAATACTTACTAATAGTTGTTAAAGGGTTAGTTCACCCCAAAATTTTGTCATTAATTACTCACCCTCATGTCGTTCCAAACCCATAAGACCTTCGTTCATCTTGGGAACACAGATTAAGATATTTTGATGATTTCAGAGGACAATATGTCCCTCCATAGACAGCAATACATCTGAAATGATCCCAGATCCAGAAACGTGGTAAAAACATCGGTAAGACAGTCAATGTGACATCAGTGAATCAACTACAGTTTTGCGACGATAGGAGAATACTTTTTTTGCGCAAAGAAAACAAAAGTTACATCATATACTCAGCCCTTCTTCTCCTATGACTTACGTCTTCTGCAATTTAAGAGAACATTAACACGCAAGCGTACACTTTCGTCTAGGAGCAAACAGCTTACACGCATGTGCGTGCTTTAACCCGGGTGTAAACAAGGCTGATTACGCCAAATACGTTAAAGCTTGCGTATATGGTGCGTTGTAATGCTCTCTAAAATTACGGAAGACATAAGTCACAGGAGAAGAGTAAATTATGTTATTTTTGTTTGATTTGCACAAAAAAGTATTCTCGTATCATCACAAAAGTGAGGTTAAGCCACTGATGTCACATGGAATGATGTTTCTGGAATCACTTCAGTTGTATTCCTGTCTATGGAGGGTCAGATGGCTCTCTGATATCATTAAAAATATCTTAATTTATGTTCCGAAGGTGAACGAAGGTCTTTTGGAACGACATGAGGGTGAGTAATTAATGACAACATTTTCATTTTTGGGTGCACTAACCCTTTAAAGGGGAGTATATAATATGATCAACTAGAGGTTGAAATGGGAGCTGCAGTCTAAATTTAAAGAATTGCAGAGTAGTTTTAGTCCTGCCCCCTCTCCTCAGTGCTTATATGGGTTGCCAGATCAGGGACACACAACAGGAACAAGCGCAATTGACAGTGGAAGGCAGAAAAGTGATTTATCTACATTTAATATGCCTCTGGTAAAAAAGCTTTTCAGATTGATGCAGCTGCTTTGTAGGTCACGTAGAATCTGCGATATCTGTCCTAATTTGTTTGCTGGTTACCATGGACTTTTCCACTAACTGGTAACCTGGGGCATTGGAATTTTGTATCACTCTCAGAGTACTGACAAACAAACACACATGTATGCGTATTTGCATCGCTTTGATCATTCTCTTTAGATCCCTCCTCCTCACGCACCACTTTTGGTAGATTATGTACAATGCCTGCATGTTATTGGTCAAACTGCTTTGGATATTTTAGGTAATAGAAAAATCTTGTTCAAGATGGCACACAGGGCCACCCTAATACAGCATCTTTGCTAGTTATTAGGGATGGGACAAAAAATCGATTCACCTAACTATCGCGATTTTTTTATTTACGATTTTAAAATCGATTTTTTTA
>JAUCMS010000025.1:8456625-8477250 GCA_032357445.1 Enteromius radiatus | reverse complement strand
TTTGTTTCATTGCATCATACTGCATCGAATCGTGGTGAATCGAATCGAATCGAAATCGGTTTGCACCGCATCGTAACGGGTGTATCGTATCGCATCGCATCGCTAGCTGCTTCATGTATCTTTTATGTATCGTATCGTTGGCTGTGCATCGAGATGCGTATCGCATCGGCCTCAGTTATGGAGATGCACATCCCTATTAAATACACATGCTTGTATGTGTCAAAATGGCCATCTTTGCAAGTATCTTTGGTCATTTAAGTCTTAGGTGAAAGCAAACAGCTAAAAAAGAAAACATGTAACAGTATATTGATGTGGCATTTTATCTTTAATTTTTCCACTGTAGTTTATTTCATAACTCGTATATCACTCCCTGTTTACTTGTCTTTAATGAGTTTTTTTTTATATTTAGGCTAGCATCATTTTTTTTGTGATATTGGCACTGTTAACAACAATTATGTAATTTCTTTAGTATCAAACACTTTGATAAAAAATAGCTATATTGTGAAATAAAATTACCCAAATTGTGATTTTGGCCATATCTCCTACCCTTAAGCATAAAAACTAAAATCTGATTAAAAATAATATTAATAACTGTATTATAATTTATAAATAATGCTAAAATAACTCTTTTGCCAGAATACAAGACAAAAATAAATTATCCTTTTTTTTATGGAGAAGAGCAGAATCTGTTGCAGCAAGCATAGTAAAACAAACAACAAAATATAAAATCCAAGATGGTGCACAAAGTGAGAGAAATGTTGTCTATGAATATGGTAATTAATCATTAAATACTGTTAAGTGTTAATAAAGTTTAGGTCAAATAAAATCACTGTTTCACTTAATGTTTGTGTATGTTAATATATTGCGTTAGCTTAGCAACATGCTAACAAAACTCTACTGGAAACATTTGTGAGTTGTGATTTGCTTCTGTAACTTCAGTTTATTTCAGTTTATTTAGGATGCTGCCTTTGAAAATAGTAGTAGATAGGAAGCATTCACTTTGTTTTGGAGCATATCCAAAGTTACTTGCCAGTCGGACGACATTGATGTCAGTCTTTTTCTCCCTTTTTTCAGTCTGTCACCCGTTTCTCTTTCAGTCACTGTGTCTCTCTCTGACTCCCTCTTTTGCTCTCATTGTGTCGAGTCCCTCTATCTGCAGCCCGGCTAATAGGATTACCATAATGAATATCACAAGAGCCTTTGGCAGTGAGAAGCTTCTAAGACTAATTAAAGCTATGGAAACCAAGGTCCTCTCATCTCAGGGATTTATCCATAATGTCATAGAGATTCTTAGTAATAATTAAGCCTTTTCTCGTCTCACGTCCTTACCTCTCTGTAGCCCTGCAAGCTGCTTTAGGGATAACCTGGTTTTGGGGTGTAATCTGAACTTTGATGGAGGACTATATTTATAGAAGAAGAACGGAGAGATATTTTAAACATGGTTATGGTATGTCAGAAGGCACTAAATTGGCCTAAAGTGTACTTTACATTAAAAGAAAACTCTTCTAAATGTAGATCTTTAACTACAGGTTTCCAACACCCTGTAGTTCAATCAGATGTTATTTTAAGTACTGTTTCAATGCGTTCAATTAGTTCATATTATTATTTGACTGCTTCAAAAGATGTATATAATACTGCAATACAGGATTGAATAAAGGAATAGTTCACCAAAAATAAATTTTGCTGTAAATTCACTGTCAGACAATTTAAGATGCAAGTTTATTTCTTCAGTGGAACTGATTTTGAAGGGGTGCCGTCAGAATGAGAGTCGAACTCCAGTCCATTAATTAACATCTTGTGAGGCAAAAAGCTGTATGTTTATAAGAAAGAAATCCATAATTAAGAGATTTTAACTCTGAATGATTGCTTTCAATATAATTTTTTAATGATGCTTTGGTGGATTTGTTTCTTACAAACATGCAGCTGATTTACAAGATGTTAACTGATAGACTGGAGTGGTGTGAACTACTTGTGTATTATTGTGATGTTTTTATCAGCTGTTTGGGGTCATTTTGATGGCACCCATTCAAAACCTGTTCCAAAGAAGACAGATATCTTGATGGTCTGATTTTTTTTTTTTTTTTTTTTTGCTCATTTTTACGTTTCTGCCTAAACTATTCCTTCACTGAGGGTTCACTGAGCTATGCTAACCGCCAAAACCCAAAGTTTGTGAGTCTGTTTGCAGACTGATTCAAGAATCTTTATATCTCTTTATATTAAAGAATTTTTTTTTCCCTGTGACTCTGTATACTTCAGTAGAGTCTTCACTGTTAGGAAAGGGCCCTCAGTTTGAAACGACAATCTCAGCAATACAGAACTTTCACACTGTGTTCCCTCAACATGCTGCATCTACACATTCTCACTCATGCTTGAAAGTCTGATCTGTCTTCCAGACTAAGCGATGGGAGAGACTGCCAGCACAGTACGGCTGTTGTTCCACAGATAAATGCCTCCTCCACAAAGACAGCAAAGTGACTCCAAAGCCAGATATTCATTGGGCCGGCTGAGCCAGAAACGATTCCATTCATGTTGGCATGTAAGAATAGAAGGCTTCTTATAGGCGAGTTTTGCTGTTAAATTTGTAGTCAGGGACACTCAGATACTGTGGCAGTAGAATGAGAGATGACAGTTTGCTCAGAGGGGCTGTTTGTGGCTAACTGCCTATAAATGCTTAATGATACTGTGACGGCTAAAATTGGAGGTTGGAGCTACGTGTCAGGTGCAAATGGAACCCTGGGAGAAAATCTCCGACCTCTGACCACCTGACAGGATTCGTTAATGGCTGCACTGCGCATCCACCTCTGTAGCAGCTTTGAAAGGTGAACTACAATAGCACCTTTCAGACTTTGAGTTTGCAACTTGATAATTTTTTTTGCATATTCCAAAAAAAAAAAAAAAAACCCACACAGCCCCAATAAAGTATACTGTAGCCGTACCATGTGTCATAAAAAAAATAAAATAGTATTATATATATAGGGTTATTTCACTGAAATATGAAAATTAGCCTGTGTTTGACGCACCCTTGAGGCATCCTAGTGTATTTGACTTTCTTCTTTCAGATGAGTGAGTTACTGTATATGAATAATGATAATTTTTTGCATTTTTCTTGTCATTGCTGTGGACAGGTGTTTTTTTTTTTTTTTTTTTTTTTTTTTTTTTTTTTTCGACAGTCCCCAAAAAGTCATGCATCTATAATAAAATGTGTCTCACATGGCTCTGGGATGTTAATAAAGGCCTCCTGTGCATTTTGTAAGAAAAATGTCCATATATCAAACATAATAAACACTTTTCTCTCACTTCCACTATCTGTTAGATGACGTACTGTAGGACGTATGCTAGTCTCGTGAGTTTGTTTACTGGAGCAAAGGAAGGAAAGTTTCCTTACTTCATTAAAAGGAAAACCTTGGCTTATATTAAAATTCATTCAAACATTTTTCTATACAAATCCTCAGTTTGTACTTCTGATTCATGAACGGCATTTTATTTAGTTTGTCACTAATCATGCTACGAATGTTGAATGTTCAAATGACAAAATGTTAATTTTTGTTTTTTTTCCCCTTTTCCTTTAAAACTTTTTTCTTAAAAATACCATGGTTTTAAATTTTTGGTATCTGGACCTAAATATTAAATTATAATTGTTATATATATAAAATAAATATAATTTTGTTTTCACTTAATTACCTTAATTAGATTTGAACTTATTTTTTGTATATTAAATAATACAGTAAACTAGTGTATTTAAGCTGAGTACTTTTTAATGTTTTGCATCATTTTTAATAACTTTGTCCAGTAATTGCATGCAGTGATGTAATGTTTGCAGAAGAACATATTATCCTGATATTATGGGACCATATCTAAACATTGGCATCTGGATCTGGTTGTTGCAGCTTTGTGATTTGATTGTTGTTATTGCACACTTTGCTCTCTTAAGATCTCCCGGCAACAGCGTCTGTTTCGAGAGATCTCCCTTGTCTTTGCTCTCTAAAGCCAGATTGTGTTTTGGCTGCTTCCACAACACTGCAGTCTGTTCCTGGAGACAGCCGTTAACAGCGAGATAAATCAATAGCATGAATGGTGTGATTTAAAAACGAGGCAGTGCGGGGAGCCGAGAAAGAAAACACTGAGCCTTTGTACCTTTGAACAAGGAAGTGGTTAAACTTGTTATTCAGGATGAGCATGCTTATAAATACACTTTAATCTGATAGGCTATCTTCCTGTTGTTATGACACTGACCCAATAAATCCCTTTCCCTGGCTGTGTTTATTAGTATTTTCGCCTGTTACCATCTTGTAGCTTTTTTTGACATTGCAGCATGATCTAGGAAACAGCAATAAACCTGATTAATGTACACAATCTGTTTCTTTGCTTTTTTCTTTTTTTTTTCCTCTCGAGTACTGCCTTTTTCACCTCTAATGGCATCTTTGGCTTCTACACAGGCAGCAAAAATCAATTTTTTTTTAGGTAAATCTGTTTACTTGTTTACACAGCAAGAAAACAGTTTTTGAAAAATCTGTCTGAATGGTAGTAGTTTTTTGTCATTTGAATTACCTCATTTCACAAGGTATTTATGTTTTAAATACTGAACACATATCATACGTAATTTGTTTATTATAGCGAGATTTACAGCTTTGTGAGGCTTTGTGAACCTGATGTAAGTAACACTAACTCACCCACAGCTTGATTACAGTGACAGCTTGTCGTACAAAGGATAGACTGATTGAAGTGCTTGAACTTCAGAATTGATTGAAGCTTTGATTTCCTGAGGGGAGAAAGTGAAGGAGAGACTTGTGAGAAAGGAGTGAAAAGACTCATCCCTTTATGACGCATTGCTCATTTCAGACAGTGCTAGACAGAGGCACATCTAGGTTGCTGGGGCACTGACTAGATTAGTACGGCACGCGCTTCTCTTTCATCTTTAAAAAAAAAACAGCAGTTTTAGAAGTACAAATGAAACATACTGTTTTTTCCTCTTCCAAATCCCCAGTAGCCCTTATTAAGCTGTAACAGGTACAGGACCCTAGTGAAAACAGTGCTGGCTGGGCATTTCTCCCCAAGCTGATAGTGTCTGCCATTTAGACCCCATTTATAGTGGTATTATGACATAGTTTATGGTAACCGGAGGTATCAGATTACCTTATAAAATCTTTATGACTCTGTGATGTTTCATTTTAATTATTTTCCTGCACTATTTTACAGTTTTGAGTAGCAGTGGAAAGTAGTAAATTAAACCACCTTGTGTGATGTAACTCTCAAAGTGCATAGACTAGATATAGACTGTTTGACCATTTTTAAAAATGAAATTCACACTTCTTTATTCAGTTGATTAACAGTGTTCACATGTACAATAAATTATTTAATTTATTCTTTGGATATAACTCAATTAAAATGTTTTTTTATTGTTAGTCTAAATAATCAATATTAATTTTAAAATGTTTAATTTCAAACAATATGTTTAGAAAATAAAAACTAACACTCAGATACTCAGAAAACATGTATAAATATAATGGCTTGAATAACAAAAATAACTGCAATTATACATTTTTAAATATTTTTTTTATCTTATTTGAATTAATATATAAAAATAAGATGTAAATGCAAATTGATTTTGCTGTAGTCTATTGATCATATAGTTATTACTGTGTCAAAGCTAAAGAAAATAATAATTAAGGATTGTTTTTAGATATAAATATTATTGTTCATAAGATTTTATCATATGACCTTGTATGATAAGCATTTTCTTTAAATTGTTATGTAAATATTGTCTTACACAGAATGACAGTTTAATATTATATATATATATATATAATATTACATTTACGTTTTTAAGTTATAAAAGGTCTGCCAGTTACCTATAATAACTCTGTCTCTCGTTTTAACAAATAATAACATGTGTTTTCACAGACGTTGCTTGGGAGTCATGAGTCTCAGTCTGTCCAGCTGTGGGTTTCCTACAACCGGCAGCCAATAAGAGCAGCTCAGTTTAACACCCGCCACCCCATCACAGTGAGTGCCGTCACCTTTGTTTAGTCTCAGGAATACATTTATGGTCTTGACTTTTAAAGCTTCTTGTTGTTAACCTGTCTCATGCGATTCCCTGCTCTCCTCTCTCTGCAGGAGTACTACATAGCAGATGCTTCGGAGGACCAGGTGTTCGTATGCGTGAACCACAATAATAATGTTACACACCTGTACATCTCCGACACACAGGGCCTAGCCTTCTCTCTGTCCCTAGAAAACGTGCTGTTCTACAGCCCTGATGGCTCTGGGAGCAACACGCTTATCAGGTAGAGTTGAACATCACAGTGTCTGTGAAATAGAAACGTCTTCCTGCTGCAGAACCGTATATAGACACACAGATGGTGTGACCATAAAAGTGATTAACCAAAGTAGGGCATATGTTGGTTTGTTGGTTCTGGAACAACATTCCTATACTCATAAGACCATTGTTCATCTTCGGAACACAAATTAAGATATTTTTGTGAAATCCGAGAGCTTTCTGACACTGCATAATGTTAAAGACTTCATATTGCTTTTACAAACAGTGCATAAATACTATTTAAATGCAACATATTTTTTGAAAAGCTTAAAAGAAAATAAAAAGTTGTATTTTTGTTATTCATCATAAAATTGTAAAAAATTATTTAAAAGGTTGGGGTTGGTTATTTAAAAAAAAAGTTGATCAAACAAACAGTAAAATACTAATACTGTGAAATAATATTATGTTTTCTGTTTGAATATATATTTTAAAATGTAATTTATTTAATCGATGGTGAAGCTGAATTTTCAGCATCATTTCTTATTAGTCTTTATAGTCACATAATCCTTCAGAAATCATTTTAATATGATGTTCACAAACATTTTATTTTATTATCAATGTCGAAAACCGTTGTGCAGTATAATATTTTGGTGGAAACCATAATACAGTTTTTCAGGATTCTTTAATGAGTAGTAAGTTCAAAAGAACAGCATTTATTTAAATCCTGAATTTATGTTTTTACTGTCATTTTTAATCAATTCAGTCCATTCTTGCTGATGACAAATATGAATTCCTTGAAAAAAATGGAACATTATTGTAAATCTGCAAATGCATAAATAAATAAACAGATCAATAAAAAAATACGTTCCATTTTTTTTACTCCAAAGAACAAGAACCACTGACCTACACTAACCATAACACCTTTTTCATAACTTCACACTAACCATAATCCCTAAAATCCAAAGGAAATCATAGGTTGATAAATATTTTGGTTGAAGCCCCAACCCAAAAATGTAGTTCGAAATGTTGTCTGAGAGCCAACAGCCATGTTGAGCCAGGAACATGTCCCACTTCAATAATTCACGTTAAGCCCAAGTCTTACACAGCTTTTGGTCTCGTCACCTTTACTTGAACCCCTCTTGGTTTAGTGACGGCCCCTCATCAGTACTGTAAATCCGTTTTGGCTTTGCACGCCTCAACCCATAAGCAGGTTAGTGAGGTCTCGTCTCTATAATGCAAGAACTATGTCTTCGCCCACCAGTCCCTCCGCTCACACTGTCAGTAGAAAAGCAATCTATCATTCCTACACAGCTTCCCAAGGACATGCTATTGTTTTACTCTGCGGCAGAGCGGGATCTCACCCACCGCCAAACCACTGAGCTCAGCACGGCCGCCTGAGAGCAGAGACGCAATTACTGCAGTGCGGAATGCAGATGAGATGCGTTTGGCTCGCGTGCCATTGGCATTTTCATAGAGCCCCTCTCTTGGCAGATATGAATGGCACATGAAAACAGATTTGTGTGTTTGTGTGTTTGAAAGGTACTTCGCCAACGAGCCGTTTGCAGATCTCCACCGGGTCGAGGGCCTGAGGGGAGTGTTTGTGGCCACTCTGATCAATGGGTCGGTCACTGAGGACAACATGCGGTCAGTCATCACATTTGATAAAGGAGGAACCTGGGAGCTGCTGCAGCCACCTGCGGCCGACAGCCTGGGAGGAACCATAGACTGCCAGGTACTAGGGATGCCTGTCCTGCCCATGTCCTGTCATGGTAATAATTATCCAAAATGTAAAAGCAAGATTTATGTGATTTTGGTGCATTTAGCTCTTCTTATGCAGAGTTGAGTGAATTTTCTTCTCTTGAAATGCACTAAATGCTTTCTGGCATAATTTTATTTTCCCCTCTAACTGTTCAGACCACACACTACTACCCAAAGTGCACTGTAACGAAATATAATATACATGAAGATCATTTCTGAGTATTGAGTATTTTAAGTACTGAGTAAATTTATGGCCAATAACCAATATATGTAAGATAAGATGTTATATTATTTTGTCTTAAAATATCATAATATATTTATTTAATTAAAATTTGTCAAATTAAAAAAAATAGAAATAATTCTAAACAATCATGTCAGCTAAAAAATACATTTGAATAATTCTAAAAATGTTAACATTTTAAATGCTAGAAATTATTTTGGCATCAAAACATTATAATGTACAGAATGAAGAATGGATATTCATTTTGAGACCTGCTAAAGATTACCTTTAATAGTGTTTATAAATTTTTAATGTTTTTAAAGTGGGCATTAGATGATGGCAGAGGTAATCTTCATGAGTATAAACAATTAAATACCCAAGACAGAGTGATAGTGATACATAAAAAAACTTTAATATCAGTAGGTAACTGGTATGATATGATGCTCTCATTACTACCATGAGTGTAGAATCTCCACTGTTTGCTTTGTTTCGTGTATTCGTGATGCCAAGCATGTTTTCACAAAGCTGTGGTTTAGACTCCTTTTTACAATCGTAAGAGGAAGTAGGTTTTTTCATGCTTCCAGTGAACTGTCCAGAACTATCTCTCTCTCTCTCTGTCTCTCAGCTGCACAATGGCTGCTCCCTTCACTTGGCCCAGAGATGGAGTCAGCTGCTAAATATTCAGCTGCGCAGGATCCCTATTCTGTCTAAAGAGTCTGCACCTGGCCTCATCATGGCAACAGGTGGGCCACATGACCTGCTCTCTGCTTCTCTCATATGTGCGTGAGACAGGAAATACAAACAGTTCAGCAGCTTGTTCTGTTCCTTCCTGTTTATGTCTCTTTGCTCCTGTTAACCAAATGTGTGTAGGTCCCTTCAGAGAACACAGTACACACAGGAATGATAGCGAGCAAGTGCACAAGTCTGACTTCTTGAGTTCACGTCTGGTGGAAAACATTGATTTTGCTCTCTTTGCACGGTTTGGAAGGCACTTCCTCCTTCTCTCTCTGCCAGCCGCAGCCAGGCCTTTAATTAAATGATTATTAGATAATGTGCATGCATGAAGACGAGAGGCGCAGGAGGCTTGTGAAAATGCCTGGCTGCTTCGGCTGCTATCGCTCCAGCGCAGATGCGCTAATTATTTGTACTTCACCCACTGGCTAATTATCACATACAAACACACCCTCGCACTCATCGACTTCGCCAGCCAAGAGCGGCCACACCACCTCAGCATTGTTCTTATTGTGAAAAAACGTGTTAAGTGCTGCATATCTCTCTTAAGGAGATGAATGTAATGAACGAATGTCATTACCTCTCAAATTAATAAATGACAAAACCACCTGCGGTGACGCGGCTGTACGACACGTTATCGAAAAATGGAAAACAGTGATTCTGATGTCAGGAGTTTGGAAGGAGAAGGTGACAGACAGTATTCTTGACAGTCTGGGTTTTTTGTCACGGTGGCGAGACTGAAGCATCTGACAAGAACACAGTGTTTCTTGCCCTTTGCTGGGTGTGTCCTTTTTGAGCTCATTTCCTTATGTTTTGTCTCTATTGTGGTCTGAATTTTGAGTAGGCTGACACATCAGCATGTACTATAAATATGATGTGGTCAGATGCTCTTGAGACCATTTCTCATGTGGTTTACATCATAAAAACATAAATACCCCTTTTACACTTGTTTTAAACGCTGACGTTTTGTCAGATGGTCACCTGATATGAGTTGTGTTTGAGGCCTGTGATGTATGACACCAGATACAGTGTAAATATTGACTGTCAACTCACTCTCTTTCTGTCTCTCTTTCTCTCTCTGCTATCTTTTGCACAGGATCTGTCGGAAGGAATCTGGCCAATAAGCCCAATGTCTATGTATCCAGCAGCGCAGGGGTCAGGTGGAAAGAGGTGAGGTGAAAAAAAAAAGTTTATTTGTGTAAAAATGGCATTTGCATCGAACACAGAAAGCAGCCATTTATATCCACATTTGCTTATAGCCACATTTTTTTCCTTTTTTATTTTTGATGATTTCATTGTTAATATTTAATTTATTTTCAGGGCTTTTCCAGTTGTATTTATATATTGGTATTTTATTTGTTTTACTTGATTTTCTCCAATATCTTTGTTTTTTATTGCAGTTATTTATACTTTTGTTTTTTTTTTTACAGCACATGTTTGCTTTAAAATGCGCTGTATAAATAAAATTAGACTTAGTTTGATATTTATTCACCTTTATGTTGCTCCATGTCTTTTTTTACATAAACCAAAGGATCAAAGCTTGTACTTTCTTTTTAAAAATTTCTTTTAGGGATGCTCATATTTCAGTGGTTTTACCGATAGCTGAAATAATTTTGACCGATAGTAAAATTATTTATTTATTTATTTATTTTTTCTCAGCATTGTGAAAAACAAAAAAAAAGTCTATGGACATTTGGGCACATGTCGATATGTGCAACCAACCACACATACCTACATATATTTTACTGTGCAAGCACCTGCTCCAGTTTCACTTAACTGAAGTAATAAAAGCAACACAATAGCAAAAAGCAATATTGGATAAATGGTTATCAGAGAGTAAATCCATGAGTGAATATATTTAAATTCTAAATGGGTTTGGGAATCAATAAAAAGCTGTCACTCATTTTCAGTTTTTTGCAATCTCACAGTTTCATTATACTCAATAAAGCTCTATATCGTGTGCATTTTGATTTTTTTGGGAAAAAAAAAAAAAAGAGAAAGTGTACATTTTATTTCCAGACTTTTTAAAAAGTTTAGTTGCATTTCTTGTTCCATGTAATGGATGTTTATGTTCTTTAGGCCCTGGCTGGTCCTCATTTCTACACCTGGGGAGATCATGGGGGGATCCTGATGGCTATCGCACAGGGTGGCTCCACCAGAACACTCAAGTCAGTAACCGTTTAAGGATCTAATGTCACTCTGCTTTTAGTACTAGCTCTTTGAGTATTATCTCTCTTCGGCAAGTTACAGATATCTGCATCTTGTCTTTTCCTGGCTCAGATTCAGTACCAATGAGGGGGAGACCTGGAAAGACTTTCAGTTCTCAGAGCAGGAGGTATATGTGTACCAGTTGCTGACTGAACCAGGTGAAAAGAGCACCATCTTCACCATCTTCGGCTCATATGCAGACCAGAAACACAGCTGGCTCATTTTGCAGGTCAACGCTAGTGATGTTCTTGGTAAGAGAACAGTGCACCTTGTAACCACAGCACCTCAGCAACTGCCCAGCAGCCAGTTCTACATCTGATGTTATGATTTAGGTGTGCCGTGCTCGGAGGGTGACTATAAGCGCTGGTCTCCTTCTGACGAGAGGGGAAACGGCTGTCTGCTCGGTAGAGAGGTGGTGTACAAGCGCCGCTCGCCTCATGCCACCTGCTTCAACGGCGAGGACTTTGACAGGCCCGTGACTCTGTCTAACTGCTCCTGCACTCGACAGGACTATGAGTGGTATGAGCTACCACTTTTTCCCTTGCTTTTCTCATTTTGCCATTTTCTTCACCTGAATTCCAGGAATTTTTCACTACTTTATTGTCTGGTCTTTATCTGTTTGCAGTGACTATGGGTTTAAGCTGAGCGAGGATCTTTCTTTCGAGGTGTGTATGCCTGATCCTGAGTTTTCTGGAAACCTTTATGCCCCACCAGTACCCTGTCCGGTGGGCACCACTTACCACCGCAGCAAAGGGTAAGAACAATGTTACCTTTACCTACAAAAACACACCTTAGAGTATTAATAATTTAATTAATACATTAATTAAACTTACAAAAAAATAACTGCATCACTGATTGTTTAAAATTGTTGTGCTATATCACACACACACACACACACACAAATATACATGTGTGCATATATATATATATATATTTATCATAATTATTTTAGATAATTTTGTAGAGGTTGTAGAGACTTTTTTTAGCTCTATAAAGCCAAATCCTATCTGTTGTGATTCAGTGCTGTAAATCAGCTAAACATGAGAAGGTTCTAAGGGGTGAATACTAAAGGCTCTGTATGTTCCTGGATACAGATTGTTAGCCGCCACCATCAGCTGCAGCCCAGGAGCATTATTAGATCTGCCACTACTGTGTCACCATGCATCTCTCTTCTCATTATCTGCAGTCGAGAGGAGAGGATTTATTTAGAACATGGACTTGAACCGAATTTAGATCTCTTGCTCAGTTTGAGAGATGTGAGATGTGAGGAAATGAGGTTAATCACAATTATAGTAATGATTCCTGGGAAAGTAAAGTTAATTCCTATTATTTAGAGATGCTCAATATATTTTGATCTATACTATTATGAACCAAACTTTTTTTTTTTATATTTCACAGTAGAACTTAATCAAAATTTAACGTAAAGGGACAGCGATAAATTACAGTGAAGATTAACCCATTTAACACAACTCTTGCCCTTTCGTGTTCTTGCCCTTTAAGGGCATGTTTCAGAAAAAGAGTATAGATATTTTATGATTATTTTGCTCACTTAATTCATCAACAGGTACAGGTAACAATATATATTCATGTGTTCATTCATTCAGTTAATTTAATAAAAAAAAGCATATAAAACCAACATTCAGAACAAAGATACCACAAATGACAAAACTGCTGGTTTTAGGTTTTAGTATCTGTAACTATTGTCTAAAAAGCATAATATTAGCTGTCTATTGGTTATCCATTATACACTCACCTAAACTATTATTAGCAACACCTGTTCAATTTCTTATTAATGCAATTAATATTAGTATAGTGTTCCTAATAATCCTTTAGGTGAGTGTATTTAGAATAACTGTCATACATTGACCAGCAGAATCAGCAGTTTCAGATATACTTGCAACAACTTCTCAAAATATTACGCAAGCATCAGGACAGCAAGAGGAGAATTTATATGCAAGCATGAAAATTCATAGACGTGTAATTATAGCATCACCTAGTGTCAACTTTTAGAACTAAGTTCTACAGGAAGAGAAATTTGCTGTGAAATATAGTAAATGATATCCACTGATGTCAAGGTGTGCCATCTGATGCTTTAGGTACAGGAAGGTTTCTGGAGACAGCTGCAGTGGGGGAGATGTTGAAGCTCGGTTGGATGGAGAAATGCTGCCCTGTCCTGTGGGAGGTACAGTAAGATCCTCCTCTTCAGCTTATACAGTCATATTCTCTAAGCTTTTTTTATGTAACACCACACAATCCTATGGGATGCAACAAGACTTCACAAGACAAAGCTTTGAGGTACATTAGGAACATGTTTGTGTAATTTTAGTATAATAATGTTATTGAAGGTATTATTTATTAAAAAAGGTAATATTTATTTTCGTTTACATTACATGGAGGTTCGTCTTTTTTAAATGCATGTGTCAGTTAGAAAAGGTATCAAAAGTGACAGTAAAGACAATACATGACCAAAAAGCCCTTTTTTATTTGATTGGTTAATTTAGTGGTACTGTAAAAAATGTGGTACTGTAAAGCAAATTGATGAAAACGATAATTCTGCAAAATGAAAATGTAAATGAATTGCATAACAAATACAAGTATACTGAAATGTATAAGTTTATTAAGCGGGGACACAATAAATTGATTACAAGTGACGCTGAAGACGTGCATGATGTTACAGAAGGTTTCTATTTCAAATAATTGTCTACGATGTGTGTCTATATTATAAGCATGAATGTGTTACATACAGTAATAATTTAACATGACCACTCTGAGATGACATGATGGACTGATATCTACAGTGAAAGCTGAATAAAGTAATGTGGGCAGTCAGTTCTTAAGATGGGATTTGAAAGTCAAATGAGGATTGTTGGAGTGTGATCAAAGCCCATCTCCCCACTGAGCTGTTCTTAAGAGCCGTCGCTGTCTAGACTCCCTCTTTTCTCCAGCACTGTGGCGCCTAGCCACTTGACCGCGCTTCAGTGGCCACGTTGATTGGCTTGCTTCTCTGACTAGAGGATGCTGGGAGTAAATAAGCAGCCCTTTCAGAAGCTGAGATCTGATCCAGCGGGAGAAGGAAGTGATGGGACTCTCAGCGGTGCCATCGGTTTTCTTTTACCATTTGCAGTGCAGTTCTTTTACCATTTGCGGTGCAAGCCGCTAGCAAGGAACTACTTGCTACCATTAGTGCCACTGGTTTTGAAATGAAATGATCACATGGGAATGTTTAGGTGAAATATGTAGTGTATTTCTCTGGAATGAGTCTTTATTTCACCTAACTAAGAACTCTTACCTATTTTCTTTTTTAGAGAGTAATGAGTTTATCCTGTATGCGGTGAGGAGCGCTATTCACCGCTATGACCTGGCCACGGGTACAGACCAGCCACTTCCACTCACGGGTCTCCATGAGGCCGTGGCCCTGGATTTTGATTATGAGAAGAACTGCCTATACTGGGCTGATATTTCACTGGACACCATACAGGTGAATAAACATCCTGTACTCATAAAAATAGTTGCCTCAACCATGTATTAGAACTGCACGATTAATCGCTAAAAGATCGCAATCTCGAGTCCAACACCCATGCGATGCCCAGCAATTCACCTGTGTCATTTAAACTTTTGAAACAATCATATTGAAATATTCAAATCTGACATAGAGAGCAGACATTTATCATTTATGGGTAAGAAACAGCTTCACAAACAAACTTTTCAGCTACACTGTATTTATTTTGGTCTTACAGTCATTCATAGTATCACAAAAAATACTTGGATAAAACTTTGTCTATGAAGTATTTTTTTTAATACATTAATATTAAAATGTTTAAACATCTATTCAAATTAATTAATTAATTACTAACACTTTTAAGTAGATTGCAACAATAATTTTATTGTGACATAACTTTGTTCAGAATTGTGAAAGAGTCATGATGTCTATTTGATAAAAAAATGGTGATTCTTAGTTTATCTTGCGATCTACCATATATAGGAGCTTTTGCGCCGAAGGACAAACTAGAGTTTCCTGTTCCATAAAGACGTTGCAATGTGCTTAAAGGAATAGCTCACCCAAAAATGAAGGAAACAAATACTCTAGAAGTCAATGTTGACCAAAACAGTCTGGTTTCAAACTTGATGGTGAGTAAAGGTTGACAGAATTTTCATTTTTGGGTGAACTATTCCTTTAAGCTAGCAATGCACAAAGAATTATAATATTGCATGTCTATATTGTATATAAAGCTATTAAAAATTCACAGTGCTGTGGAAAATGAAATGAAGTGATCAAGTGTTCTGGTTGTCACAACTTTGTGGTCATGAGTTGTTCATGAGTCCTGAGCAGCTAAACTTTCCAGAAAAATAATCCTGGTCTTATGCATTTATATCTAGAATATTCTGCATATTTTAACCTTTTTGTTTTTTATTGTATTAGCTCATTTTGGATTTTTAAATGGTGTTTGTTTATTCACTTTAAGTCTTGTGAGACCAAAAGCATCAATAGTTAAATAATTTGAAAAATGTTAATTTTATTTATTTATTTATTTAAAAAATATAAAAAAAACATAAAAAAATCACAACTAAAAAAACATAACATTGTATTACATTAGATTTAAATGTAATAGTAATAACAACAACAACAATAGCAATATAATAATAATTACTGTTATTATTTTTATTATTATTAATATTATCCCAATTTATTAGCCATTTATAAATCTTGTGTTTTCTTTGATTTTGTGTTGTAGAGACTTTGTTTAAATGGAAGCTCTGGACAGGAAGTGATTGTCAGAACGGACTTGCAAAACGTGGAGGCGCTGTCATTTGACCCCATCAGCCGGTTGCTGTATTGGGTGGATGCCGGTGCTAAGAAAATCGAGGTAATCACAGATTAAAAGAACTATAACAGCGTCAGTTGCATGTATTTGTCCCTGTAGTGATCCTCACACTGTCTTTCTTCCAGGTGTCCAACTCCGATGGAGACCTGAGACGCACTCTGGTGAATTCTTCAGTGGTGGAGCAGCCTCGAGCCCTGACGCTCATGCCAGGAGAGAGGTACAGTGTTCCCACAAATCACTTGTTTTCCTTAACAATCTGCATGCTCCAGTCACCCTGCTTGACCACGAAGTTGCTGTTTCTTTTAGCTTGATGTTTTGGACAGACTGGGGCGATCGGGCAGCGGGCATCTACCGCAGCTGGATGGACGGGTCCAACATCGCCTGCATAGTGTCTGAGGCAGTTCGCTGGCCCAACGGAATAACGGCGGATGAATCGTGGCTGTACTGGACGGAGGCGTATGGAGACCGCATTGAAAGAGCAGACTTTAATGGAAGCCACCGTACTGTGATAATGGAGGGCCTGCCGCATCCTTATGCTATTGCTGTTTTTAAGGTAGGTGTTATCACATCAGGGAATGTTGCAAGTGATATTAAACTGTCTTTATTGATCATAAATATTTGTTAAATGTTTGTTGGTGTAGAATGACCTGTACTGGGATGACTGGTCTAGAATGGGAATCTTCAAAGCACCTAAATCAGGCTCACCAGACAGTGAGATGCTAGTGGGCAGACTGACAGGAGTGATGGATCTCAAGATCTTCTACAAGGGAAAAAACAGAGGTCAGTTCTTAAGGGAAGACAGTCCTTCTGAAACAGGGGAAATACACTTTTAAAGACTGTGATAGGGCTTGCAGGGGTTTTCTTTTTTGTATTGTATGAACTGAATGATTAAAATAATTATTTAAATGCAATTAATCACAATTAATTATTTGACAGCAGTAATAAAAACATAATATCACTAAACCTAACAAAAAAAAATCCCCACAAAATAAATTCTAAATAATAGCAAAAAATGTAATAGTATATCAACTAAAATAATATTGGTGCAAGATTGAATTCAATATTTCTGGTCTGTTTACACAAGAATAGAGAAATACATTTTTATGTGTGTATTTTTACACACTTTATTTTATATTTGCGACTTTCTTTTGTAATAATAAAAAAGCTAACAAACAAACAATAAAAGCACAAAACAATGTTGATTTCATACGCTCAGCTTCATACAGTTTATTTACTGTAGGTACAGAAATAGTTTTTAAAGATTTCCTTTCTCTCCTTTAGGTCAGAATGCTTGTATGGATCAGCCATGCAGTCTTCTGTGTCTTCCCCAGCCTGGAAACAAGCATCACTGCGTTTGCCCTGATGGAGTTTCCACCACCACCTTGCCCTCAGGAGAGCTTCAGTGCCAGTGTCCCAGTGGATACCAGCTCCACAATAACACATGCATTAAGACAGGTCTGACAGACTCAGAAGTTTCAGAGAGCTGTAAATGCTAAGTAAACATTTTTATGCAATTTCAATGGATTTCCTGGCTTTTATTGACTCTCAGAACACACCTGCCTGCCAAACCAGCACCGCTGTGCTAACGGGAAATGCATCAGCAGCATCTGGAAGTGTGACAGTGACAATGACTGCGGCGACATGAGTGATGAACAGGAGTGCCGTGAGTGACATCATCAGCCCTGTCTCATATAAAGCACCAGAAATGTGAAGTATTTATGTTTCATATCTGTTTTTCTCTCTATAGCCACCACTTTCTGTGACTCTACGGTCCAGTTCCGCTGTGTGGCCTCAGGGTCCTGCATTCCGCTGGCCTTCAAGTGTGACCATGAAGATGACTGTGGAGATAACAGCGACGAGGAGCATTGTGGTATGTGTTTGTGTTTTGGGCTGTATGGCACATATTCAATATACAGTATATCTGAGATGATTTTGTTGGTGATATAAAATTTTAAGTTTCTCTGAATAAGTATAGTTTATTGTTAACTATAACTAAAATGGTCAAAATATTAATTGAATACATTTTTTGGGCTTGGCAACTAACTGAAATGAATTAAGTGTAGTCTGAGTGCTAAATGTACTAAAATTTAGATAAAAGTCAACTGTGAACATATTTTCATGTATATACATTTATATATTTATACATTTATATACATTTATTTATATTTATATTATGTTTTATATATAAATATATTTAATATATAAACATAACATCTTTTTCTTAAATATGTACATTTATAAGTTTTATTTAGGATGTGATTAATTATTTGACAGATAAAAGTAAATGAAAAAGTAAAAATGATAAAATTACAAAAAGGTAAAAAGCACACAAAATTGCTAAAATTAAAATGAAAGTATTATTTAAATATTAATAAATATAATAAGAGTATATCAATAATTTTAAAATATCACTGCTCTGAATTAAACTTAAGTAGTCAAAGTTGAATATATTTATAATAAAACATTTTTAAATGATAAAAAAGGTATGGTCATGGAAGAAATGTGAAGGTAATTATTTTTATTAATAATGCTGTGTACATTGCTGTGTATAAATAATTATTTTGCTGTATATAAATAATTAATTAATCGAAAGAAAAAAAAATAGCCTTTTTTAAGCTGTATTGTGTTTGTGTTCAGTTGTTCAGTTACAATAACATAGATGCAGTGCTCATATCTTATCTGCTTTCTTTTAGAGTCTCACAAGTGTGGATCGGGGGAGTTTACCTGTGCAAGGGGTGTGTGTATTCGGGATGCGTGGCGATGTGATGGAGACAACGACTGCAGAGACTGGTCAGACGAGGCCAACTGTACTGGTGAGAGAAAAAGATACCCATTTACACACAGGTGAAAAGATATGCAGTGAAATACATCACATCCATATCTTTAATGACTCTCTCTCTTCCTCACATAAAGTGGGTCACCACACGTGTGAGAGCAGCAGCTTCCAGTGTCACACGGGTCACTGCATTCCTCAGCGCTGGGTGTGTGACGGAGATGACGACTGCCAGGATGGCTCCGACGAGGACCCAACCCAGTGTGGTCAGTCTCAGACACTGCCTTATGCACACTCTAATCATGTTGCTCACACGTGTATAATTCTGTGCAATCTTTCGCTTTTGTCCTTCAGGTAAAGAAAACTGTAACGGCTTCTTGTGCTCTAATGGCACCTGTCTGCCTGCTAGTGCTCACTGTAATGGTGTGGAGGACTGTCCTGGAGGCGCTGATGAGCAAAACTGTGGTAATGCTTTTTTATATACATTTATATATATATATATATATATATATATATATGGAATGTTGTTTTAAGTGTTGTAATAATAATTAGAGGAATAATAAGGGTCTGTTGTTGCAGGTCCCCTCTGTGCACATTACATGGAGTTTGTGTGCAGAAACCGAGCGCAGTGTCTGTTTCAGTCTCTGGTGTGTGACGGTACTCGGCACTGCTCCGATGGATCTGATGAGGACCCGACGTATGCAGGCTGCTGTAAGTCCAGCACATTTGTAACTGAAATGTGAAATTACAAAACATTCACTAGAGGAACTAGCCATATGTGCTTCTGACTAGGACTGCAATTAATTACATTAAAGGAATATTTCTCGCAAAAATGTAAATCCTGTCATCATTTACTCACCCCCAAGTAGTTCCAAACCTGTATTAATTTTTTTGTTCTGCCAAACGCAAAGCAAGATATTTTGAAGAAGGTTTGTAATCAAGCTGTTTTCGGTTACCATTGACTTATATAGTATTTAATTGTCTTACTACGGAAGTCAATGGTAACCCAAAACAGCCTGATACAAACTTTTCTCAAAATATCTTTCTTTGTGAAATTCATACAGGTTTGGAGCTACTTTGAGGGTGAGTAAATGATGACAGAATTTTCTTTTTTTGGGTGAACTATTCCTTTAATAAACAAAAATATCATAGTGTACTATTTTATTTGCACCCCCTGACCTGAATGTTAATTCCTAAAGATATTCCTTAAGAAATTATTAAATCTAACATAAATATACTATTCAGAAGTTTGGTTATATCATAATTTTAGAAAGAAATTTCTTATTCTCAACAGTGCTGCATTTATTTAATCAAAAATACAGTAGTATTGTGAAATATTTTTACAAATTATAATGAATGAATGAATTTTCAGCAGCCATTACACCAGTTTTCAGTGCCACAGGATCCTTCAGAAATCATTTTAATATGCTGATTTGGCACTCAAAAACATTTCATATTATGATAAAATTTGTATAATATTTTTGCAATAACTATAATAATTTTTATTCAAGATTCTTTAATGACGAGAAAGTTCAAAAGGTTTTATTAGAAATAGAAATCTTTTGTAACATTTTTGACAATCATGTTTTATCAATTTAATATTTATTATTTATTAATTTCTTATTTAGTTTCTCTTATTTCGTTTTAATAAAAAATCTACAATTTTAATAGCAATGTGTATTATATAAATTAATAATAAAGAAATACATTTTATGTATTATTGCTTTTGTTTTATAATGTTTAAAATAGAGGTGGGCCGTTATCGGCGTTAACGTGCTGCGTTAACGCGAGACTCTTATCGCGCGATAAAAAAAATATCGCCGTTAATCTATTCACAAAGTTGGGTTGGGAGCTG
>JAUCMS010000025.1:8445170-8456525 GCA_032357445.1 Enteromius radiatus | reverse complement strand
TATTCTGAATGCCTTTGGCAGAATTCAAATGAGCCATTTTAATCTAGATTAAAAAAAATAATCTATGCCCACCCCTAGTTTAAAAATAATGTATTTTCTGCTGCTTGCAATATATTCCTTTCTGTTTTCTAATATGCTGTTTGTCTGCTGCCTTAATGTATTGTCTTTAATTCATAGTGTCATAGTTTATTCATAATTCTCTGCAAAAATAAACTTTCAACTTAATTTGAATCAGTCTTAAATGTGGACCTTGGACAGAGCACAAATTCAGTGTTATTTAATGAATAAATTAGTTCTCCTCCTCTTCCTCCACAGCAACTAACCCTGAGTTTGAGAAAACATGTGACAGCTACAGCTTTCAGTGTTCGAATGGCATGTGTGTGACCCTGGAGTGGAAGTGTGATGGCATGGATGACTGTGGCGACTACTCAGACGAGGCCAACTGTGGTGAGCAGGAACCTTTGATAGACTTCCAGTTATTGAATAAATAAGCTCCAGTCCAGACATACTAGGGACAACTTTGAGAAAGTGGCGTTTATCTTGTTTCTGTGCTTTCTGTTTCAGCGTCCACGACTGATGAGCCGGGCTGCTCGCGTTACTTTCAGTACGAGTGTAAGAACGGCCGCTGTGTGCCCGCCTGGTGGAAGTGTGATGGGGAAAATGACTGCGGTGACTGGTCTGATGAATCTCAGTGCTCAGGTACACAGATCAGTGCGCTAACTGTGTCCCATTCAGCGTCTATTAACCTTGTTTGTGGAGTGCTGACAGAAGAGAATGCTCAGTGGATTAATTACAGTTAATAATGTTGTGTCTGTGTTCAGATGGGGGAGCTCCTCACACACCTGCGCCGGGTCCAGCTACCTGCGCTCCTAATCGTTTCCGCTGTGGTTCTGGCGCTTGTATTGTGAACACCTGGGTGTGCGACGGCTACGCTGATTGTCCTGATGGCAGCGATGAAGTAGGCTGTCCCACAGGTGCTTCCTCTTCTCTTTTCCTAGCCAATGCTAGGGGTGTCAGACATATGTCTTGTGAATATATGTGTACATATACATATTATACACATATTGTTTTTGTTTAAAGTTTTTGTTTACATAATATGTGTGAACTGTGTATATTTAAAAACTTTTATTTTGGATGTGATTAATCGCAGCAGTAAAAAATATTACATTTCATTACAGTCGCAATACATATTAATCCATTTATTGTATAATTTTACATTTTTTAAACTATAAACAATCACATTTTATTTACATGTTTAAGCTTGCATTAATAAATGAGGCAGAATCAAATTAAATGTTTTATTTTTTAATTATGTGTGACAATCGACACTCATGTTCATACAGGCAAATTCATGCTTTTCAGCTCAGACGTGGGGGACACAGCATTCCCAGAGTGCCACAGTTCATTTTCACATACATTATGCAAAAAATGTTAATAAATGAGTACATTTCTCAATGGTTTTCATACAACGTTTTAAATACTTAAAAAAGATTTAGTGAATTTATAGAAATTGCTTCCACAGCACATTTAAATTAATTTTAAATATTGAAAAGTATGTTTAATATAAGTTTAAGAGAATTTCTTAATTATTTTCAGGCAGTTGTACCCATTATATTAATGCTTATTCAGAATTAGTAATTGGAGGGCAAAAAAAAAAAGTAATATAAATTTAACCCATGATTCTTTATATATATTATCCTTTTGTCTTTCTCTTAGTCAAAGGCTCAGTGACTCCATTGGCCACACTTCCTCCTTCGGGCCGCTGTACCAAAGATCAGTTCCTGTGCCTGAAGCCTCCAGTCTGTATTGCTGATTGGCTGCGCTGTGATGGACATCCTCACTGCATGGACGGGTCTGATGAGGACAACTGTCGTAAGTGCCTATATAAGAATAAACACAATACAAAAGTTAGCCACCCTTTATTACCATTTTCTTTAAAACTGTAAAATCAAACAAGCATTATGCTCTATATACTAGGATACTCTGGGAATGGGGTGGTGTGTGGCTAATGTCTTCAAGTTACTGTAAATGTTAACAAGCTCTCCATTTTATTTCAGCCACTCATGGGCCGCTGCTGTGTGTGAATGGTACTCTCTGTGCGGACGGCGAGGCCTGTGTGCTGAACAGTGAGAGGTGTGACGGCTTCATAGACTGTTCTGACCGGAGTGACGAGGACAACTGCACTAGTGAGAGACTGGGAGACATTTGTGGTGTATTTACCATTGAAATCTGACTGCTGCAGAAACAGTATTACACCACAGTAAGCCGACTGACTGTTCATGCTGATTCACCCTGTTTTTCCCCTTTCTCAGTGGATTTGCTGGTCTACAAAATTCAAAATCTTCAGTGGAGTGCCAACTTTTCTGGTGCTGTGATGCTTACCTGGTCAAGACCCAAAAATATGCCTGCATCCACCTGCTCTTTTGTCATCTACTTCAGGTATTTATTTAGGCATTGTTTTCATCTACATGTGTGTTTTCTAAGCCTTTTAAGGTGGTGGACCACTTGGATTATGTAGAAAAAAATCTGTTTTACTTTCATTTCTTATTTCTTTTTTTTTTTTTTGCTTTTGCTTTGCTTTGCTTTGTTTTACTTTTTGTTTTGCTTTGCTTTACTTTACTTTGCTTTTTGTTTTTTGTTTTGCTTTGCTTTGCTTTGTTTTCTTGGCTTCGTTTGGTTTTTGTTTTTGGTTTTGATTTTATTTTTGTTTTCCTTGTTTTGTTGTTTTAATGAGTGTTATAATTTTGTTTATTTTATACCTTTCAAGCGGTGGAACATGTTGATGTTGCATCAAACAATCACAGACCACTAAACCATTATTCATTAATTTTTTTTGTTTGTGTTTTATTTTGTTTTATTTTTTATTTTTAAATGTGTTTGTGTGTGTGTGTATATATATATATATATATTTAAAAAATAATTTTGATTTAATGAGGCAACTGGAAGTAGACATTAACTTTAATTTGATTTAATTTAATTGATTAATTATTCTGCCATAATAAAGACTATATATAGGGAACCCATGGTCTGCACACAACAGTAAATGTCTTCAGCTCAGTAATAATGCTGTATAAATTTTCCAGGCAGGTTGGTGTCCAGCAGTGGACGTCCATGGACACAAACAGCAATAAGGGGAGTGCTGTTCTGACTGTATTGATGCCAGACACCACCTATCAGGTGAAGGTTCAGACTCAGTGTCTCAGCAAACAGCACAGGACCAATGAAGTTCTCACACTACGCACACCAGAAGGATGTAAGTCTACCTGAGCAGCACAGTCACTAAAATGATTTATGGAGCAGCTCAGATTTACATGGAAGCGATTTGCTGATGACTGTGTTTGTGTGGTAGTGCCAGACCCTCCGCAGAATCTGCAGCTGAGCTCTGACAATGCTGAGGACGGGACGGTACTGTGTTCCTGGAACCCTCCTGATAAAACACATGGACTCATTAGAGAGTATATTGTGAGTGAGATGCCTTCAGTACTTATAGCATTTATCAACACATACTTATATCTAACCAGCTCATGTGTGTTTGCAGGTGGAATACAGTGAAAAGGACAGTGCTGAGTGGTATTCCCAGCGTAGCACCATCACGAATGCAGAAGTGAAGAACCTGCAGCCCAGCTCGCTCTACAGATTCAGGGTGAGACACTCCAAACCTGAATAAAGTTGTTTCACATACACTTCTGGTGATTATAGCTTCACCTAACCTTTATTCATCTGTTTTTTTGCCAGGTGGCTGCTGTCACAAGCAGAGGCATGGGAAACTGGACTGAAATTAAATCCATTATGCCTCAAAAAGGTAACAAAACAACAGTATATAAAAGAAACTGTTCTCTGAGGAGTGCTGACTCCCCCTGCTGGACATCTATGCTCAAGTGTTTTATCTTGTGGGATAGTGGAAACTGATTGATTGACATTTAAACTCAATTTTCAGTATGAAAATAAACAGATTAATTTGTATCTGTAATTTAGCATTGGGAAAGTGTGATATCATGAATAATTTTGAGACGAGGCCTTCTCATAGCATAGGGCATACTACGAGAAGGCCTTGTCTCAAAATTATACATGATATCACATTACTTTTCCAGTGATATGCAGTTTTATAAATAATTGAGACCTTTAAAATATAAACAAAAACATGCATATATACTGTCACTTAGTAGTTTATGGTTAGGTTTTTGTGTTTTTTTTAATGTACTTCAGTGTCACACAGTCTTTCATAAATCATTCTTATAGGCTACTCAGCAAATATTTCTCATTATTAATGTTGAAAACAGTTGTGCTGCTTAATATTTCTGTGGAAACCGTGGTATTTTTTCAAGATTCTTTGATACATTTCAATACTTCATAAAATAATAAAAAACTACTTACCTAACTTAAAATCATACATTATCAGTATCTTATAATAAGGATTGGTGGTATGACTGAAATATGATCTTTTTAGATAATAAAATCCGAAATATATTTTCTGAGTGTATTAGATTTTTTTTACAATGATTTTTGTTTTTAGAGTAAAAAAATATTTTGCTGAAAGTCTTACCCTCAAATATTTCATGGATTTTAATGTGTCTTTCAGCGCTCTCTCCTCCTGGTGTCGACATCACCAGCATCACAGAGGACTCCATGATTTTGTCCATCACCAGTGATTATAAAGCCCAGGTCAGTAATTTAGCTTTTTCTCTGTGTGTTGCTTCCATTTCTACGATGGTGTTTTAGTGCCACCTTAAAAAAAAAAAAAATCTAAAACTACGAGAATAAAGTCGGCATAGATTGGGAGCACCCGGAGATATTCTCAGCTTTCAAAATCTGCCAGTTTTATAGCGAAATGTATATATATATATATTATAGCCTGACATATAGCTTAAATCACTTAAGTTTAAGCGGCAGTGTAAGTCAATAATTTCCCGATTACAATGAGACTTCATTATAAAGTAGTCTATGGCCTGTTTTCCCATGCCTTCTGATGTTCCTTTACTTTCACATCTTGCTATACACTTGAAACAAAGAGGAAAAACACATTAATTAGAAAGCTGAGCTGTTTTATATCAAAAGCAACAAAGCAGAACATTATTGCGATTGCTGGGTGTCTGGAATACTACAAATAATGAATATAAGATGTTATATTATACCCAATCATTTACTGTATTATAGGCTACCATGACTTGTGAATAGTCATTTAATGTTAACTTATCAGCCTACCTCAGAAAACAAAACAATAAAACTTATGTTAACGAGCTGGAGTCCATGTTTTATTAATAGGCTACAGTACATGTGAAGAATGAACGTTTGGACACCACAGACGTTTTGCAGAACTAGTTGGTGGAATTTTCACAAACACAACAGTATTTTTTAATAAACTGACTCACATAAATGCAGCGATTTGGTCAGTAAAGAGCTTGAACAACACATTATTGTAAGTCACAATTTGTTTCACTATAAAACCGAAAGCTGAGACTTTGTTTTAAAAGTACTAAAGGAACAAATCTTATTGCTATTGGGTGGTCTAAAAAATAATTTCTGCTAAAAATCCCACATAAATGCCTTTGTAGAGTACTAAAAAGGGTTTAAGCTACAGCGCCCTCCAAAGGAATGTTGACTGAGTCTGTAAGCTGATGTTAAGATCAAAAGTCTTTAAATAAATATCATATTTCTTCATATTAAACAGTTTCTGTGAGTTCTTAGATCTCATCCCAGAAAGATGAAGCGGCTGCTCGGACGCAACAATATTCAAATATGCCTAAATTCTGGTGGCCTTCTCTCAATCCGGGCCATTTGCAAGTGCACTATACTAAATTCTAGTAACATTTTGACTTTATTCTCATAATATTTTGACATTAATTTCATAGTATTTCGACTTTATTCTCATAGTTTTAGATTATTATTACTAAAATGCCGTCGTACGTTTCTGACCTCCTCCTGATATTTTATTTAAATATAAAATTGTTCTCTCTCTTTTAGGTGAAGAACTATGTTGTTGTGATTTCATGGGTATTTGATGAACATGTGAAGGAGAGCTGGAATTACACAGTTTCAGGGACATTGAAAGGTGCTGTAAAATACTTCACAGTCATCAGAAATTATGTCAGCATTTCTGGGGCTATATAAAATATGTGTGCTGTTTTCTGTACAGCCTCTAACCTGACAGCAGGGACGGTGTATGAGGTGGCGGTATGGGCTCACACGGATGATGGAGACAGTCCTACTTCCCTGTTCCGCAAACAGACCAAAGGTACCAGACCTGCCCAGCCATCACTGAAGGCCCGGCCGCTCAACCAGACTGCTGTAGAGTGCAACTGGACCGGCCCTCAAGCTGAGGTGAGACTAAAGTATCGTGAGTTAGGATGCAGATGCTGAAATTTCACTGAATTGTCGTGACTTTTAAGCTAATCACGGTTCCATGTTTTTGTAGATGTATGGGGTGTTCTATGCCACATCCTTCTTGGATCTGTACCGCAGACCTCACAGGGTGAATACCACCTCAACCAGTCTGACGGTGATCGTTGACAGCGACAAGCAGTTCCTCTTCCTGGTAAGTGTCCACCTTTGTACTCCTCATTTTAGATATCCAGTTGGGCACTATGATGAAGCAATCATGTGTTTTTGTTCAGGTGAGGGTGATCATTCCGTACCTCGGGCCTCCATCAGACTACGCCGTAGTGAAGATGATCCCCAGCGAGCGTCTTCCACCTCGAAACCTGCACAAGGTTCGAGTGGATAAGACACAGGCCACTCTGAAGTGGCAGCCACCATACGATTCTCCCAGCAGTCCTTTGGTAAGACCACGTAGTCAAGTCCTAGAGTTAAACATTTTTGTTAAATGTCAGATGGGGTGTTTCAAGCATCTCTGTGTGTATTTATCAGACGTATGCTGTGCACGTGCGAGATACAGTTCGTAAAACGGAGCAAGACTATAAGGTGAGCACTCAGAACAACACAGTGGAGTACACACTGAAGGGCCTGGAGCCTGGAGGACGTTACAGCATCACCATCAGACTGCTCAACATGAGCAAAGAGACCAGCTTCACACTCAACACAGGTATAGCCATCGCTTTTATTTTTTTTAAAAATATGTCTTCAGATAATTTCTTCCTGTGATGGAAAAGATACATTTTCAGCAGCCATTACCCCAGTCTTTAATTTAGAAATCATTCTAATATGCCGATTTGGTGCTCAAGATGAATTTCCTTTTTATTAACAGGGTAGAAAACCGTTGTACTGCTTACTATTTTTGTAGAAATTATTTTTTTTTTCAAGATTCTTGGATGTGTAGAAAGAATGCATAAACTAAAAATGTTTAAATTGCCTGTTTCTTTGTGGGGCAGTTAAAGGTTTAACAACTATATTAAAATTTCCTGCTGTATTGTATTTTTTTCCACACAGTTCCTCTGCCTGCACCTGAGGCCCTCAAGATCTTAGAAGAACAGGATCATGTGTTCCTCTTCTGGAAGAGCCTGGCTGTGAAGGACCGAACCTTCAATGAGAGCAGGGTTAGACACCAGACACACATTTAAAGCCCCCCTATTATGGGTTATGAAAGGTGTATATATTTTGGTTTTGGGAGTCCCTAACAACAGGTTAACATGCATACAAGTTCAAAAACACTCATTTTATTATAATATGACCCTATTTACTTAGTTAATAAACATTTCTGGTCTTATTGTGGATGATGATCAAAAAAAGTTTCATTATCTTTTAATGAGTTTCTTCCTCTTCATAAACTTTCCAGTTTGGTTTGTCTTTTCCATTTCCTTTTGTTTGACTTATGAAATGGTTTCACTAATGATCCTCTGATCTTTTAGGGCTATGAGGTGTATATGCATGACAGTGTCAACAACTCCACAAAGTGTCTGGGTAACACAACTGAGACGTTCTTCAGGATCAGCAACCTGTTGGTGGGCCATAACTACACGTTCTCAGTGCGAGCGCGCTGTCTGCTCAACAACCAGCTGTGTGGAGAAGCAGCAGTGCTTCTGTATGATGAACTGGGCAAAGCAGCAGGCATGAGCTTTTATCCCATAATCAATCTTTTCTTTATCTTTGTAGGCATTTGTTGATCTTGATGCTTATATTGTCTTTCAGGGCCAAACGATGCCTCATCTCAGTCAGGTAAATCGGAGGACATGGCGGCGGTGGTGGTCCCAGTGTTGTTCCTGCTGTTGGTGGGTGTGTGTGGAGGCCTGGTGGTGCTTTATCTCAGACACCGTCGGTTACAACACAGCTTCACCACTTTTGCTAACAGCCACTACAACTCTCGTCTGGGCTCTGCCATTTTCTCCTCAGGAGATGAGCTGGGTAAGACTAGTCTCCTGCCTTTTCAGTACACTTCAGACAAGTGCCATTTACTTCACTTCAGTTTAGTCTCAGTTTGCTTGAGATCAGTTGACTTCATTTTAGTTCAGTTTACTTGTGGTTAGCTCAGATGATTTGTTTTTAGTTGTTTGTTTTACTTCTATTTGGTTTGAGTTCATTTCACTCAAATGACTTCAGTCAAGTTCACTTCTATTTAGTTTTATTTTAGTTCTGTTCATTTATGTTTAGACCTGTTGACTTCCAATCAAATTATTTTATTTCAGTTCACTTCAGTTTAGTTTTCTTAGTTTCCTTAAATTTCTTAAATTCAATTCAATTCAGTTGTCTTTCAGTTCAAATTTAGTTCAGTTTCTTTAGTTAACTCTTTTTGCTTAGTTGAATAGGTTGACAGTTAACTTTACTTAATTTAGTTTAGCTCACTTTAAATAAATTCAGTTTAGTTTAATTGAATTCACTTCTGTTGAGCTCAGTTGGCTTCAGTTAAATTCAGTTAAGCTCAGTATGATTCAGTTTGTTTTTCAATTCTTCAACTGGAAAAAAGTTTGTTCACTTCAGTTTGGCAAAATTGTCACAGTTCACTTTAGTTGTGTTGAATTTATTTAATCACTTCAAAACCATTTTAAATCAACTTTGTTCACCTGATTTCGGTGCTATTCAGTTCTCTTAATTTTTCACACTGTGAATCTAATAAGATCTTTGTTTCTTCTCCTCTAAAGGTGATGATGACGAAGACGCTCCTATGATCAGTGGCTTTTCAGATGACGTTCCCATGGTGATTGCATAGCTGGACAACTCTTCTATCCTCCTCCTTCACTTTCCACTCCACTTCCTCATCATGTTTTCTTACGTGCCCATCCGGCGCGCCTTCAAGCTATCGAGCCCCCTTCCTCTTTACCCCTCCGGTCACTTAGAAAAACACTGGATTTGGGTTTCTGGACCCTGAGGAAGAAAAGAAAGCATGGAGCAAAAGAGATATTTTTGAAAATAAGATGCACTTTTTTCGGATGCGCAATAACTTATTTTTTATATATAATATATGTGGGTATTGGACTTTGTAGGCATTAACTGAAGTAAACTGTGAAGGAGTTTGTCAGCAGACTCACTAAACAGGGAAAAGACCCTTATTGTACAACAAACTCTCACACGAGCATTGCATTTGCTTAAAGCCAAAACAAGCACCTAGATATGGGTACATCAGTGCAAAAACACAAAAATACACAACAAAAAATCTAAAAAGCAAACCTCATATATGTACAGATGAGAAAAACGGACCAATGAATGCTGATGAAAAGGGAAGGCGGTACGTAGGCTGTTGACAGTAAATTGCACAGGATACCATATTTGTTATATATGCTCGATTTGTGTCACTTTATGTCAGTAGGCCTGCATTTGTCCATGGTACCTTGTTTACACTTTGTATCCATTTGTTAATTTCCTCACTCAGCAATAGGTTTTATTCCCTCTGCTTTTTGAAAATGTGAAAACTGTAACCTGTTTTGGTTGTTTTCAAAAAAGAATGACCAAAATTAAGCCAGTTATTTGAGTGTTGTCCACATTAAGTCCCATGCTTAGACCATATGTCTTCTTTGATTTATCCTACGCATTTTATCTTGCTAATATTATGATATTGCATATCCTGTGTGCTGCCATGGTTTTAGTCCTTTAGTGTTCTCAGGGAACTGGGTTAGTGTAGATGTACCAGCGATATCAGTCACACTGCCACAGGCGGGGCAGTGTATTTAATTCGGAGTCTATTGTGCTCTACAGTAGTTCCATATTGCAGTGAAGCCTGTGCAGCTCTCATCTGAACAGACCAGAAGGCTTCATACTTGTGCCAAGATTAAGAAAAGCAGAGGGTAGAGCAGACGTCTTACCTTCCCGAATCGTTGTGAAGAGGTACATGCGTTAAATCCATGTTTCATTTTAACTGGATTGCGGGTGTTGCTTAAAAGATTTCTTTATGAATGTATTTTGTTCTTGTTTTTCTTTTTTTCTTTTTTTTTTAATCTTATATAGAGGTGACGAGAAAAATAGAAAATGGATATGGTCTACCCCCTTCTTTAATGTCAAAGGATTTTAAGATGAGGTTCATAGCCAATTAAAACAGTTCAGTTGATGGATGTGGCTGTTTTTAGTGAAATTGTTTTTTTTTTCAGTACCACATTGCCTTATTACAACACACTGAGTAAAGTATGTAGCAGTATGTCAATGTGATCACATGCACACGCTCACAGAAAAAAAAAAGGAAAAAGAAGAGTAAACAATTGTAAAAAGACTGAAAGAGTGCGATAGGAAATGTGTGTGTCGACATATTGTGAGTTACCACTGTATAAAGTTCCAGTGCAGCACTTGTGAGTCCTGAGCCACCGTTTTTATTTTGTTTTGTTTGTATTCTTTACTCGCAATCATTTGTGGCGGTATTTGTCATGCCCAGTTTGAAACCCATTTATTTTTGGTCAATAAGATGTAAAAGGTGTTACATAGCAGTGACCTTGGACACCGCCGTGTTTAAATCTTTGATCTTGCCTGCCTACTGAGGGTTTTAATGATAAGAAACTTGTAAGTGGTACAGTCTGAGATGTTTTATGAACCACTTATGCTGAAATAAATGTGGAAAACTTGAATCTGACTCCTCTTGCTTTGTGTGGGGGTGAAAATAAATCCCTATAGCTGATGCCTCACACAGCATTCAAGAAATTCATTTTGTTCTTTTTATCACTTGCAGCGATAGCATTTTGAGAACTTGAACATGTCAAACAGACTATAAAATGAAAAACAATAAAGAAAAAAAACAATATTTGTATGTCATTATTATAAAACATTAAGAATTCTGTTCTGATAAGACTTTATAAAGTATCTGTCAGCAACACGCACAGGGAAAACTCATTTACGTAGCAAATCACAACAGGCTTTATTCAACAGAGGGGCAAAGCATGGGCAGCAGGAAATTCAACAGCGGGGCAAAGTAGTCAAGTCAAGTCACTTTTATTTATATAGCGCTTTTAACAATACAGATTGTAGCAAAGCACTGAACATCATCAA
>JAUCMS010000025.1:8415760-8436631 GCA_032357445.1 Enteromius radiatus | reverse complement strand
CAGTTTAGACAGCTCTTAACATTTATTTTAATCTAGGACTAGTCTTAAACCCTGTTCGGGAAACCGGCCCTACATGTGATACAGAGCTGATTAATCACAGTACATTGAGACATTTCTTTTTATTATATGATGCATTATCTAATTACATATCCACTAATTTGCATTCATTTCCAGAACAAAAATCTTTGGATAAAGGCAAGTTGAAAATTATTTACACAGTAGATTTTAGATATCTACAAAAGCCGAAAAATGGCATAAAGGATGAAGATGAATAATATGAACAAAGCCTTCTGTAAAAACCTTCGGAATATAGATGCGCTTAATATTTTTAAGTTCCAAATAAAACAAAGAATATCAAAGTACATTTAACTAGAAAGTACTAGTGTGTTACTTTTCGTTTCTTTATTTTTTTCTACACCAATTTTTGGTGTACTAATAAAACTGGAAGGTTTGGGAGAAAAACCTATTTTATGAAAGCTGCTTTTGTAGAATTAGTTGCAACTGAAATGTATAGACGCAAATAGAAAAAGTGTAATAATAACACTTAATTATGCATTTGGGGTGTGCTCTTTTCCACTAGTCTAAAACAAGACATGCTTTGGGAAGCAAAATAAACCAAAATATCAAAATTGACCAGCACATGTAAAAAATAAATAAAAATAACACAATGGTTTTGCCTGTAAGTCGCCCCAAAAGACTTATTTTGGTAACACTTTATTTTACAGTAAGTTTCCACCTATTAGTTGCTTATTAGCATGCATGTTACTAGAATATTAGCCATTTATTATTCTATTTTATTATTATATATGCCTTATTCTACATCCCAATACCTAAACTTAACAACTACCGTACTAACTAATAATAAGCAACAAATCAAGAATTTCTTGAGGGAAAAGTTGTAGGTAATAGTAAATAAGTGCTCCCTATTCTAAAGTGTTACCCTTATTTTTATATATAATTGTGTCTGGATAGCCAGCACTGTCCAAGTCTAGTATTGGCCAATCACGCAGGTCCTCGCAGCCAATAGAAGAGAATGGTGCTGTTCCTCTCCTAGCAACAGGACTCCTTAGTAGTGCTAACTGTGAGCTTACAGACAAATATTACATCACAAATAAAAAGAACTTAACACTCCCGAACAATAGAGGTGCCACCCCCCCCCCCCCCAACCCCCCTTTAATTCTCATTCTCTTTTCACTCCTGTCGATTTTGGTGAATGCTTGCCAGGACAAAGCTCAGCAACATGGAAACCAGCTGTGTCGGAACAGGCCGCTGGGGCCAAATCAGTTTTAATTCATCTGCCATAGATGAACAAGGTAGTTGACGTACAAATTCGAAATTCTCCCTCTTCGGGCCTCTCAGACATATGGCGAAGCTTTGAAGCGCACACAGGGCTGCTCTGTCTCCTGTTACACGTGGCCCCGCTCAGGTTGCTATGTTTAGCTTCGGAGAGGTGTCACCTAGTCTCCATCAGCACCAGCCAAATCTCCACAAACATTGGGCACAGTTGAGCTGGCTTACCACCTCCAGCCCAGCTGCTGAATCAGAGCCGCGGTGCTCTGAAGACGGCCGTGGCATCCCGACATCCCGTCTGAAGTGCCGACAGGTACTGCGGATATCATTTCGCCCCGTCTTCCTTACCTGCTTATTCTAGAAATAGCACTGGTGAGTGCTGCAGCAGCGCCCCATCATTCGTCCCTTTTAGGTTCAGCCAAATGAGTCCAGACATTTGGGACATTGCTAGCTCGCCAACGAGCGTGAGAAAGACAAACAAGAGCCTGTTCTCCTGATACCAGCTCCATCCTCTTTTCTGGACCGTTGGCGTGACATCTCAAACAAACAGCCGAAAGGGTCGTCTCTTTGCTATTTACACTTTTTCAAAAGAACATTAATCTTCTGTAAGCCTTTCCCATGTATTAGGCATCTTATGTTTATTGGACTGGCTGCAGATTTTTTTATTTATTAATTGTAAATATTTACAGAGGACTTCTGGCAAATGGAGGTATAGTTAGCACCTCTTTAACACGCAGTATGAGGATGTAAAGTGGTGCCAAAAATACCCCCAGCCACTTTCAGCCTCTTATAGCACATTACGTTGAACAAAATCAACACTTGCGCTGTGTCTGTCAGTTTTTGGCGTATTCTGTTTCTCTTCCAGAATGTGGGACGTGCAGTATTGATGCATTCAAACTTGTTTTTGTTGTGGATAAAAGCAGGAGAATGTCTAGACCCTTTTTACTGGGGCATAAAATTGTCCTAGTAAAATGTTACGGATAAATTTATGTCTGACAGTGGAAATTACTGTATAACAGTCTAAGAATATTTTTTGTGCGATAATGTTTTAGCAATCATCTTGTGTGTTTACTGTATACTGTTTAGCTAATGATGGCACATTATGAATAACACTATTCAAAATTAAATTAATTTAAATTTTCGCAATGTAAAATTTCAAGAGTGACAACTACACTTAAATACCAGAGTGAATCCCTTAAAATGCAGTATCGTTTGTGTGTACAGAAGGAAACTCTACATGTGGAAACAATCTACATTTTGCCATCTTATGAGAAATGTTAAAAGCGATCAATGGCACATTATCTTCTGCAATTTTTGGTAAACCACCTTGATTTTGATTTAAGTGTATTATATGCGCATGTTCTTTTTATAGCAAGATCTGACAGCACTAATGAGTCAAGATGTACTGTATCTCATTCCCTGTGATTTCTTGCACCTTAACTCTGATACCTGTTTAAATGTGTCATTAACAACGTACTTTAGTTCTTAGTAGTTCAGTTCCACTGCAGATAATTTCTGTAAATGCTGTTGTGACTACCTGAGTTACTTTGCTTTTCGGACTGTCACTGAACATGTGTACATGGCCTTTGATTCAATCCGACAGTTCACTCCTCATTTCTTTTCTTCGACTTTTCGAAGATTTCTCACGCCAAAATAGTAAGAGAAACAGAAAACAAAAATAGATGTACTTTTAATACAGCTTGACTCAATTTCAATTCATGACATGTATATTTTTAGGACTCTGGCAGCTCAACATTTTATCAGTGTATTTCCCTGACATGGCCTTTATATAGCATATCTGACTTCTGTTAACAGCGGTTTATAGTTGGTTTATTTGCCTAGTTAACTAATTAGTTGTGTGATTTTGTAATAGTTCTCTAAAGTTAGTCAAAATAGGGATCTCTTCTCAGTTCACAATGCTGTCTACGTTGCTTAGCCATTCTTCCAGTATGCCGATTATTTTTTTTAAATTCATATTGTGTGTGTAATTTGAGCCGGTTTATCGGCCAGCACTAGGAGACTTTTGTGATGGTGACCTGTGCTACAATACTGTTGAAAGGCTAGAAATACCCCTGGATGAAAGTGTTTTAAGACATACATGACCACAGTCATCACTAACTTCCTCCATCTTTCAGCGAATCGTTATGAGCAACACATAGGAAACATAATTATTTCCCCTTCTCAGCAGACGTGAAGATGGATGTTTCCTATGAGTTGCTGCTCCTCGGAGCTCAGCCGTGGCGGCGCCTGGTTCAGCACTGCTGCCGCTGCCGGGGACAGTAAGGATATTGTCATTTCCTCGCTGACTGGCCTCCATCTCCCCCACCCTACTGTAGCAAATGACACCCTCACTTCATAAAAGACACATTTGTTTTAACCTTTGTGGCGTGGTCTGCTATTGTTCTGCAGTGTGTGTAGCATTTCCGTCGCGATTCTGCTTATTTTCAGATTCCCTGCCACACAAAGGCTTTTGCATTGAACGGCAGAAGGAGAACAAATGAAAGCGAGATTGGAAAGAAAGAACCATTGGAAACGTCTCAGTTTGTATGAATGTGACAATGGGGACAGTGTGCAGTACAAGAGTGATTGATAAATATTGCTGGATCGGCTGTGTTCCTAACTAGGCTTCTTAACTATCTTAAACTTTTTAAAGCCATTTGGTTGAGACTGTTTTGCTAATCTACTAGCTAAACCATCTGGTTTTAATTTAGTGATAGAAGATATTTATGGCAAAGCAAGGTATATTTGTTATTTATACTTATTTAAACTTACTTATTTCATTTGTATGGACCATTTTTTTTATCTTGCAAGTTACTGGATGTTGGTTATACCACATGTCTTCTGGACATTTTTTGAGTATATTTATAAGCAATGAATTTTTCTTTCTTGCTCATTGCTTTATGTTGGTTGTACCACATGACTTAAGGGATGTTAATTGTTCCACATGACTTTTTTTTATGTATTTGTAATAAAACTAATTTCTTGCTAGCTTTTGGATGTTGTTTGTACCATATGACGTATACATTTTTTTTTCTTCATATATTTGTAAGCAAATAAAAGCTATTTTCTTTGAATGTTAGATATACAATATGACTTGCTGGCATTTTGTCATAACAAGGGAATTAAATGCTTTTTTTTTTTTGCAGGTTTCTTAATGTTGATTGCGTCACATGACTTGAGGACATTTTTTCTTGTATTATTTAGCAATGAAGCTCAAGTTGTTTTCTTGGATGTTGAAAATTTGTATATATTTATAAGCAATGACAGTATTTTACAATATATATTAAAATGTTTTATTACAAATAAAAACTATAAAAGAGTATGCCAAATTCCTTAATACGATTTTATTTTTTATGAGGCTTTTGTGATACAGTATCACCTTGACATTTTTTTACTTTATGCAAAAATGTTTTGAATTAATGCTCATAGAAGAATATTCAACTCATTTTATGTAAGAATTGCATTTTGTAATGTTTTAATTATTTAAATGAATTAATAGATAGAAAAAAAGTAACATTATACTGTCACTGAACCACGGATCAAACCGCAGCCTGTCTCAGCCTCCAGAGGAGGTCATGCAATTGTGGATAAAATCACAATCATAATGTTTACATAACTGTCCATTTCCGCCAGTGTCCTTGGCTGTCATCTGTAAGGTGAGCAGGAGCATGTATCTATAGTAACAACACCTGCATCTGAGTCCTCTGCTTCTCCAGCGCTCTCACTAATATCTCCGGCACTCCTCTTATCAGCTTTTGCTGCCAACTTCCGAGTTTTAGGAAAACACCAAATTGGCTCTCCTGATCCCCTAATTCCAGCGACTCACTGAAGCAGTGAGCAGGCCACGACTGGGGTGAGTGTGAGTGTGCGCCAGCTTCCAATGGCATTAATGCAGCAAATTGACCCTTTCACTCAGCACTGCCAACTCTGAGCCTAAGAGAGAGGAGACTGATAGCTGACATGTGTGCTCACTCCGGCATTGTGATACAGGCCGACACAGTCTGCTGGCTAGACTTTCGGTTGCCACATGAATGGGTATACTGTGGCCCTAAGCAAAGCTCCCACTCTGACATGGCAAAGCTGGAAGGGAACGCTTTTCGATGGCCTCTTGGCAAAGCAGATTGGGCCATTGGACAATATTATACACAATAAATGAAAGAGGGATTATGTAACTCTAAGAAAGGATTGACAAAAATATCCTCCCAGACTAGTAAAAAAGCATTTTCTAAGTGACATGTTGTTTAAGTGTTCTAGAAGATGTTTGCTATTTTCAGAAACCATGGAACTGCATGAAGTTGTTTCTTTCAGGCACTTTTGGAAAAATAAACTGCTTTCCACACTAGTTTATTTAATTTGTCCACTAACAATGTCCTAGATTGGACATCTTTTCCATCACATTTTCAGTGGTGGAACAAATTTTATTTTATTTGAGCTAGCTGCCAAAACATTTGTCATTTTCATTTAATTTATTTTGATGTAGTAAAAAAACTAAACCTGAGATAAATGAAAACTTTGCAAACATAATGAACAACGAATAAAATAAATAAAAAATAAATAATTAAAATAATAAATAAAAAAAAACTAATAAAAACAACAAAATACTTAATTAAAATAAACTTAAACAAAACATATTCAAAGTATTATTAACAACTATAATAGTATCTAAATAAAGATGGAAAAAGATGGGCAAAAAGATACAAAAATTTAATTTTCATGAATGTTATTTAAGTTATTATCTGTAATAAGTTTGAAATTTTCACACAAATACAATAATAGTTTTCTGATTAATTTTATTTAAGTAATCACTGTAAATGTAATAAAATGTTTACAAATAGAAGAGGTTGTTTAAATAATTATTATTTTTTTTTTAATTTTAAAAAGTGGTGCAATGGTTTTATTACAGTTTGTAAATTAATAATATTTGCATTATGTATTTTCATATTTTAAAATTAAAAGACTAGGTGAAAACAGTAAAATTTAGCCATGTGATGAGATGATAACATTTCTGAAACTGTTTTAATGTAAAAAAAAAGAAAAAAAAAAGAGATTGTGTTATTAAAAATCAGCACCTGGGAAGTGTAAGAAACACTCATAAAAGCCTTCTTATAATGTCTGCAATCCCTGTCAAAACTGCATGATATATAGAGACCCTTGTGTCATTAATTCCTTCACAGTTCAATCAAGTACATTCCCAAACACGTGAGTTTGCTTTATTAATGTTCATGAGCATGCATATTACAAGAAACACCAGTGAGCCATTAAATCCATTAATAATACATGCACAATAACATGTTACATACGACATGAATTACATGAGGCAAATTCATATTGTAATTAAGTATACCAGATTGATTCCGGATACATTGTGTTCAGCAAGAGCGAAGTGACACACACAGAAACGGTTGGCCAAAGGCAGAGCAGCTTTGCCCTCCCTGGCTGCTCTTGTGATTGGCTGGTTCCTCAGCCAATGTGCCTGCTGCAGGCTCACCTCTAATCAGGCTCTTCCTGTAGACAGACTCCAACAGCGCTTCTGTTTCCTTTTATCTTTCCTCCCCTCCGTGTTCAACAGATCGGATTGCACAGCAAAAAAAAAAAAAAAAGAAAAAAAAAAAGGCGGTTAACTCTCCCCTTTCCTCCGGCAGTCTGATGAGGAAAAAAGAATAAAAAGGAGAGAAGGAAAAAAAATCCTTTTTAAAGGAACTTTATGAATCATTTTGTTTTATATTAACATCCAATCGGAAATTCTTTACATTTGCACTGCAGCCATTTGAATTTATTAGGCCAAATTAACTTGCTAATAGAGGCTGTGTTCCATTTTTCATCCATTATATTGAGACCAGTGCAGACATTCCTTAAATATGTTACATGCAGAGACTGATGCAACAGTTTCAGGAATGCTGAACATCTGGCATTACACTACATTCCAATGAATTTCCTCAGTTATTTTTGGAAAAATAGCCCTTTTTAACTGAAGTAAAGGTATTTTCATCCCCTGTGCAAGATATTTTTATTATTATTACTTTTTTTTTCTTCTTCCAAGCAACCTTGGACTACAATACGTTCTTGGCCTTGGTGTTGTACCCATCATTGTGAAAAGCGGTACTTTGAGAAAATGTAATTGAATTTAGCTTGTCCTTGGTCTTCTGTAACTTTTCGGGGGGAAAAATTTAATTCATAACATAGCATGAAGGACACAAGACATTCAATCTGCAAGTATACTTCCAGCCTAACTGCAAAGTGTCTCAGCGGCCAACCTTATGATGGCAACAAATATTTGATTTGGACTGGGACTCCCTAGAAATACTGGAATCATATCTTTTAATAGATTTTAAAAAGCATGGCTCATCAATTATGCAGCATATCCTGCCTTAAAGATGAGACAGCTTAAGGAAAACCAGATTAGTGGCTGTTTTTCAAGAAAAAAAAAAATAACTTTTGAGTGCTTGAACCCTTTCCCATATCGCAGCTGGTTAACGAAATAAACTCCATACGTCTTTTTCGGCACAAACCAGGGCTGAGCGTCGTACCGTGTGCGCTACAGAGGCTGCGAGGGGCCAGGTGTTGCTAGATTTGGCTTCTCAATGTCACTGGTGATGTGAAAGGACAAAGGCAGTATTGAGAGCCCAGTCAGAGGCCTGGGAGGAGTGGGATAGTTTTACAGAAAAGCCACTGTTTGTGCCAAGCTTGCACCCATATACAACAGACACAGTGTTCTGCTGCTCCGCTCCCAGCTTTGTCCTTGAGCCCTACCTCTCTCTTCCCCCCTCTTTTCTTCTTGTTTTCGAACAGGTAGCAATGGTGCTCGCATCTAGGCCACAGATGAGAGGTACAGATAGCTGACTGTTAAGAACACAGTTTGGCATTCTAGACTTGGGCTCTTAACATCCCACACAAAGACCTGGAGCCGGAGGGAAACATGATAAAGGCGCGCGCCATCTCGCTCGCGGAGCAGAGCGATCAGTGACGCCCCCCGCCCCGCCCGCCCGAGAGTGCTGGGAAGTCTCGCTTCAACAGACATCTGTCCGTGTACGTTTACCTGCTGTGAATGCACCTCAAAGTTTGCAAAATTCACATCGCGGAAACCCATTTGAAAGGAAAAGCTGATTTTTTTTTGTCTAATAGATCTCATCAATGTTAATAGTTTAACCGTGCATAGGTCAAACAAGCTGAAACAGACAAGCACTTAAAAACAACCTAAACACAACACTGCGCCACACTTTAAAGTACTTACATAGTTGTCTAGGAGATAATGAGATAAAAAGAGGCAATACAAGAAATTAATACATACATTTCAGGATATCTGCTGTCAACTGAAATTAACAGAATTTTAACACAGTATTTGCATCTGTAGAAAGCTTTATTTATTTCAATTTGCCTAAAGTAAAATAATAATAAAAAAGAAAACGGCTAAGGTCGCACTTTAATATAAGATATAAGAATAATATAATGCTCACAAAGGAGGAGAGGACAACAGTGTCTGTGGGCTCTCCTCACACCAGCTACAGGTGGAGAGGAGATAGAGCCAATAAAGTGAATGGGGAATATTAGGAGACCATGATTGACAAGGTCCAGTGGCAGCAATTTGGCCAGGACACATAGGGTATACCCCAATTCTTATGAGAAGTGCCATGGGATTTTTAATGATCGCAGAGAGTCAGGACCTCGGTTTAGCATCTTATTTGAAAGAGGTTTTCCTAGGAGGTCTCTTATCCAGCTACTGACTAGGCTCAACCCTGCTTAGCCTCAGTGGGCAACCAGTCTTGGGCTACAGGGTGATACGGCTGTGGCCAAGAAACAATGTGAGAAGTATCAAGAAGTAGAGAACAGTAGCAGTAGAGAACATTAGCAGAAAGCAAAAGATTTCAAAAACTTCCAACCCAGTCGCAAGGCAGGTCGTGACAATATCACGAAATTAGCACGAAATCTATTTATTCGTGTCAGGGTCACGAATATTTCATTATTTTCGTAACTCCAGCACGAATGTAAAACTACGATTCCATTGGATGCTTCATTTCGTGCTGGATTCACGAAAGTCGAGTAAGAATCGTGTCCGTGCCACGAAAAAAAAACGTGTGACTGCAGAGAAAAAAACTAGTGAGAGAGGTTTCTAAAGACCCAAGATCAACTGCAAAGACACTAATGAATGATTCGGCCAAATCTGGGACTGATGTTTCATCAAAGATGGACACCAGAGGCACATGCAGACATGATCTCAGGTCGTCATTGATATTTCAGTGATGTTTACATTAGCTAGCATGCTAGCAGCTTTCTGTACTCGGTGCGTTCTAAACTGAGGCGATTTTAATCCAGTGTTTCTCCTGACTGTTGTGATATGTTTTTGACACATTATTCATTATTCACATTATTAATTTTTCTTGTTGCTACAAAACTCTTTGTCTACTATCCAACGGAACCCTAACTTTTTTAAGGGCTGTTATCAAGCAAAAGGGATACACTATTGACTATTAATATCAGAGGGCTAATGATTCTGACCAGTATACTTTTTCGGGTTTGATCCTCTCACAGGAGTGTGATTTGCCTGCTGCATGAAAACAGAGAAAGATGACACTGATGTGATAATGAGACACACCAAGCTGCACAGACAAACAGCCTGTCCTTCCCAAACTGACAAGTCATCAGAAAGCAGCAGACCAGCCCCCGTCGTGAGCGGCATCTCTCCCACCTCTCAGACGAGATCGTTCTCTCTCCCTGCATGTCATTACCACCCCACGCTCCCCTCCACCTGCCTCTAACTGACCACCCGCTTTTATCAGCCTCCACACAGCTCCACTATCAAACCACAGCCAACAAAGACAAAATGTCAAGTCCGCTGCACTCCAGTGATCAATCTGCTGTGAGAGAATAGGAACGTGGTTTCCCAGTAGATTGTATTGGAGAAATAATGGCAAATATGTTAGCATTTTACAATATTATTAATCATAACAAAATCTCATTTGTATTAAATTTGCATTTATTGCGCATTCCGAGTAATATCAATCAAACTGACGTTGGATTGTTTTGATTAAGTAATAACTTAACTACATGTAATTTACAAAATATATAGCAAACCTATAGAGAGAGCAACCTTGGCACTGACTTATCAATTGAAACAACAAGAATAAGAGAAATGCAAAAATCATGAATGCACAGTACATACAGATAAACCGTATGTTGCTGTATACAATGCATATTATTGCACAGCGATTTAAGGAGCGCACAGGATGATTGGCTCTTTGGACATTAGTGGCGATTCAGAGAGCAGGAGGGGGGGAGTGTGTGAGGTGAAGGGATGTGAGATAATCAGACATCCACAGAGCCGTGTCATTCGCCTATTGTCTGTTTTTCCAGGCTGAGGGGGCAGATAGAAAAAAAACGGAAATGCTGCTTTCGTCCTGCGTCAGTAACTTTCTTCCCTTTTCTTCCTGCACCGGAGCAAGTCTCTGAAGACAGCATTCATCAATTTCCTCTCCTTCGCCAAACTCGAACCACTGCGGCAAGCATTTCCAATGCAGTCGAAGGCCTCAGAGCCCCTCATCTCCAAGATGGCAACGCACCAGCCCTTGCTAATGCCACCAGCAGACTAGTTGCCTTTCCAGAGGAATTCTGACGATGGTTTTTTAATATCCCACACCGCTTTGCGCCTTCAGATTTCACGCTGCAACATTAACACGAGCTGACACTGGGGATTAGAGACAGACAGCTGGAATGCCCGGGCCTTTTGTGCAACGTGGATCTCTGCCAAAAGCCTTCGCTCGGATGCCAAGAGGGACCTGGGAAAAAGACTGCTCCTTGGAAATAAACACAAGACTGGCCAAGAGGAAGGAATGTGCCACTAGTGGACAAAACCACCGGACAGACCTGGGCATGAAGAACGAGCCGCTCAGGACCTGTGTAGCAGTTAGCATGTGCAGCCTGTCACCCGCCGTTCTGCCATTTTGTTTCGCTCCCGAAGGTCCGATGGGCATCTTCTTTTCAGTGAACTGAATGAGCAGTGAATGAATCTGAATGACATACCTCCCACATAGTTTCCCTTTCTGAGCTCTGCCTCATTCAGGAGTTGAAAAACTGTCACATGCGGTTCAGGAAATGACTTGTTTGTCAAACAATCACAAGTTTATTGTTGTATTTTACGTGGGGAAGTTATTCCATTGGTTTTTAAATTCTAGCAGGTGATTTAATGAGAGTATTAACATGCTAAAATAATCAAATTAATTGCATATTTGCTGAGAAAAACCCTCAAATTAAGATAATTTGAGATTTACACACAGTAGAAAATCCTACTTTAGAAATCAATATACACTTAGAAATAAAGATACAAAAGTTGTCACTGGTTTGGCACCTTTTTAAAAGTCACTAATATGTACACTTTAGATCCAGAAGTACCATAATGCACCATTTTGGGGGTAAATAATGTATACCACTGACAGCCTTTGTACCTTTCTTCTTGTGTTTTGTTAATTGTTAATTTGTCATTAAGCATAATCTGGCTAAAATGAATATTTCATGCTAATCATTTCTAACACATCATTTTTATGAGTTTAATGCATTCAGTTGTCAGCTCTACTTAAAACTAGAATTTATAAAAAATGAGGGTAGTGTGACTTTTCAATTTAACACGTTATTAATCTAGAAACACTTCAAAATTACACTTAAAAAGGGTGATGGAGGAGGTCAGGACAGAGAAAACTTTTCAAAACATGCCAAATTACAAAGTGATTTATTTTATCAACAAAAAATCGTGAAGATCAGAGTTTCATTACTGATATTCTTGCCCAAGAAACTGAGCTATTTATTTATCTCGGTTTATCCTGGCAATATCAAGAGACATACTAGCAGTAAATATCTTCCAAACTGCCAAGAATCTGAAACCCTCTGCCTCACGCCAAACCAAATGAACCGTTAACAGTGGAACAGTCTTCCTGAATTATTGTCCTATTAGATTAATGTTTTGTTTGTATTTGTGTTTATAATGTACCACATTTAAATATCACTTGTCTAAAATGTCACGTTACTGAATTTGAAGTCAGGTTTTAGGCATTGTATTCCATCATCGGGTTTCACAGCTGAATTATCAACCCGTAACTTTTCCTCCAGGCGTTTAAACATTACTACAGACAGTGGAGGGGGGCGGGGGTTATCATATAGAAGATTTGATGGCGTTGCAGTGGCTTGGTGGGAGTTTCCATGGCAACTCATGAGTCTGGTCACACCTCATTAGGGGACACAGCGTGCTTGCATAGGCTGGCTAGTTCAGGAGTGTGCGCTCTCCATAGTAATTGCCTTCAGATTTTACTGCCTCACTGCACACAGTAAAATCACACATCCGAGATGAGGCTCTCTCTTGCGAGAAACTCTCCTTTTTTCATGGTACAGGTGTTCCTCTTGCGTTTATTGAGCAGAACAAGTGCTCGATTGCTGTGCTGTTGACTAACAAAGAAATCATGCTTGGTTAGATTGCACTAAAAGCCTAAATGATTAACTTAAGGATTCCTCGCTGCTCTGCAGCTTCGATTCCAAGTACAAAATGTCCAAACAACACTCCTGTTGACATGTTCTTATAGATAACCTTATGTAAACTTGGCTGAGCTTACATAAGTTTGTAGTTTCAGTGGAAGCCAACTGACATCTAGCTTTGTTCACATAGCATGAGTATAAAATAGTCCCATATGGCAAAAATATTTAATATCAAAGCAGTCAGATAATATCCAACTACATATTCTAAAGCTACATCAAAAACAGAGAAAATACCATGAAAATACACTAGAAAAGGAGTTTGAATTTAGCTAAAATGCTCATATTATAGTACTGTATGCCATTGTATAAACTTGTACATAAAAAACACAATAAGATCTACTGTACATTTTTAAAATACATTTTTTTGTTAGGACCACATTTACCGTTTTATTTCTATGTATCTGAGCATACTCTTGTCATTGGCCTAGAAATCCGTAATAAAAGTTGAAATAACCAATACGATATATATAATTTTTTTTGCACTGTTAATTTTTAACAAAGTTATATAAAGAAATTGTGTATGGAGTGAAATTTAACACATTAATCTAGATGACACCCAGAATCTATGTTCCATAAAAAAAAAAAAAAAAAAAAAAGGGAGATTGTCGGACCACTGCTTCAGTGTCAATGAAAAGAAAATGGAAGTTATGATTTTTGGGGATATTACTGAGACTTCCACAGTTGATCTGAGTACCCTAACCCTGTACATCAAACCGATTAAACTCGATTCTGACCTAAAGTTGGACAATCAAATAGCAATCAAGCCATTTCTCTCAAGACAACAATTTGAAACTGTAATCCATGCCTTTGTCACTACTCGCCTGGATTACTGTAATTCACTATATTTGGGGATAAGTGGGTCTTCTTTGGCCCATCTGCAGTTGGTGCAAAATGCTGCAGCACATCTTTTAACAAGGAGTTGCAAGTTGAGCATATTACTTCCATTTTATCCTCACTTCACTGGCTGCCTGAATTCATTTTAAAATTCTTAAATGTTCAAATCCTTAAATGGTTCTGCCCCACACTATATATCTGAACTGTTACACCTCTATATACCATTGCGTGCACTTAGATCAGCAGATCAACTGCTTCTTAGAGTCTCAAAAACCAGGCGTAAGCTCAGAGGTGACCGTGCATTTGCTTCCCAGAAGTTATGGAATGTTCTCACAACCAATTCATACAAGGTGGCAAATTTGTGCTAATTCATACTAAATTCATGCTAATTTGTGCACGACCTTACTCGAACGATTTTGTATGATTTGTCTAAATCCCAGTGATGGGTAGGTTTAGGTGTAGGTCATTCATACAAATTCATATGAATTGGCAATTCTTAAAATACGTACGATTTTAGCAAAAATCGAGGTTGTATGTATTTGTACAAATTAGCCACCTCGTAAAATACGTACAAATTGCTGTGAGACTGGGCCGGTTGAACCACTGATGTTAAACTATTCTGTCAATGTCCTTATACCTTTCTAGGTCTTGAATGTGGTAGTTGCATTGCTGGGATTTCATCAAAAATATCTTACTTTGTGTTCCAAAGATGAACAAAGGACTTGCGAGTTTGCAACAACATGAAGGTGAGTAATTAATGATAGCATTTCCATTTAAGAGTGAACTATCCCTTTAATAATTAAAGTTTTAAATTAAAACTTAAAAAGGGAGGGCTCTCAGCAGATTTATTATCCCATGGCAACAAACCAAGATGAATGTGAAGAATGTCAGAAAAACCTATAGAACTAGTCCATAAGAATGTTTGGGGAGTATAGCAGAGATGAACTGATTAAATACTAGGGAAGCCACAGAGTTCTGGTGTGGAAGTTTTCGAAGGAACAAGAATGAAAACAGGGGGTCGATGTGTGGAGGGAATTAAGTGAAGGGGGATGGGACAAAGCATGGGGGGCTTTGATAATATGAAACAAGACGCATATGGAGAAAGTTACTGAATGTTACCATGGCTGACTCTGTTCAGTGCTCAACACTATCTGATTCATAACTGATTTACAAGCAGAGCATCTACAATCAGTAATCAGCACTCGCTGCTAATCTCAGTACTAGCCTACTCTACTACAAAAAAATTGTGCACTTTTCTATTACCACCATGAAATGGCCATATGCTGTGAGTGAAAAAAAGGACTTAAAATTGAGCAGAAAAAGTGTCTCCTAAGTGCAGTGTGCTGCATTGAAGTGTGTGTGATTGCATGGTTTTTGTCTGCAGTTGCAGCTCATACAGCTGTAGCACAGTTCGTATCTCCAAGGCAACAGTCTGTGATGCAGGGGGAGCTGGGTAATGTAGTGACATAACACATTTCCCTTTAGGCAGAAAACACTGTGGTTATGTCTGCATCTCCAATGAAAATTAATTGTCCCTTTATTTTACTAATTTCTGCTGTACATTATAACCGTCCTCCAGCTTGACATGATTGTTGTTCTTAATTTAGAGCCAATTAAAATGTATTTTATTAATTTATTATTTATTCATTGTATTTTGGCTTACAGGGACAGTTCACCCAGAAACCTAAATTCTGTCGTTTACTCAAACTCTTTCAAACCTGCATTATTTCTTCTATAGAAATAAACTTATTGAAAGCCAAAATAATTTTGAAAATGATTATTTGCAAACAGGTTTCCCCCAACAACTCTCATTGGTTAACCAAACTGGTAGTCCCACCCCAGATTCAGGTGATTGGCTGGGTCGTTTTGGTCGGGAACAAAGCAAGATTTTAAACTGGCCAACACAGACAATGTTCATGCTTTTCAAGAAGATCAACTTTGTGAGTGCCACGGCATGTTAAGCCGAGATTGTACTTTACCATCGAAAAAATTACACACCTCAGCTTGAAGCAGAATGGCTTTCAAAGTAGAAGAATGAGCACTTTAAGCTGCATCCATGGATGCATGGTGGTCATCCTTGGGAGTTCCTTTTATCACTTCTCCCTCTATGCGGTGTAATCTCGGCACCTGCGCAGTGAATAAACTAATAATGTTTCGCCTCACAGCTTCTGCAAAGTGTTTTTGTCTGAGCTCTTCTTCGGTAGCTGGTCCCGTCTCTTTTATGGTATGGCTGGCGGCTGAGGCGCTAGAATGTATCGCATGGCATCGGCGGGATGGCTAATGATGCGAGCAGTGGCAGTCACCCGTGTACCTCCTGACTGATTGCCTTCTTTGTGTACGGCCTCCCTAATGAGGCAGGCCCAGCTCACGATAGATATATAGGGCCATATCGCTGCGTTACAAAGCAGTTTATTGTCATTTATGCCACCATTAATGCCATGGGGAAGTGCTGCGCTCATACTTGCGTTCACTCAGGTTTCTGCGCACCATTGTTTCTCTGCATTTCAGCTTCAATTAAGCCCTTCCACGAGGAGGTAATGGGCTTTCATGGGCCACTTGAGAAGCTGTGTGCAAACCCGCTGAGGACTGAAGGAGTACTGGGGGCTCTTCGCTACCCGTCACTCTCGGGGGAGCACCACCCACTATACGCTCTCATCCACGGTCAGAGATGTTTCAAAGCCCATTCACCTGATGGCACCCCCCGTGAACCCTGGGACTTTCCATGTCTCTCTTGACCAGTCCAAAGAGGCCTTATTGCAGACAAGGACCTGTTGAAACATTGATATTTGACATCTGAAGTTGTTAGAAGCTCCGTGGAATTAAGTTTTACATTTCCATTACCCATGCATTTTCATGTCTTTTTTTGAGTGAACGTTTAGTTACAGATTCACTGCAAAGAAACAACAACAACACATTTGTAAATGAAGATCATTAGAGCATGTTTTTACAAGAAAATACTGTGTCAGTCTTTTTTCTTCAGAATGTTAATTGATGTTAATTGAGTGTGTTACTTGCCCTTTCTTTGTAATTCTTTGTGAAATTTACAAGCAAATAATGTTTATATTTCAATTAAGTCTATTAAAATGTAGAATAAAAATTACATTTATCAAAGAACACAAATTTTATATTAAGTATGTAGGAAATGATATCATAAAAAGGACCCCAGCAGACCCTCTTGGCTGTATGTCAAGGTCAATAAGTCTCAGATAAAAATATCAGATAATTGGACCTTTCTGTAAAAAAACAATTTCCCCCCAAAAATGTTGTTAGTACATTAACTAATGTTAACAAATGGAAACTTATTGTAAAGTGCTATCATTATTATCTTTTAAGTAAAAGTGTACAAAGTCACATTTTTTCCCCATCTCTAAACTTTCTGTTATATTTTCATCCAATCCACAGTAAATGATTTATAATATATTTATAGCATAAATATTATATGTAAATGGACTAATAGTCTACGTTATTAAAATTTTTTTTTAAACAAAGATTAATAAATGCTGTAACAAATGTATTGGTCAATGTTAATACTTTAATTAGTGTTAACTAATTGACCTTATTGTAAAGTGTTCCTAAAATCTATTTAATGTAGCCTATGAATTATGTATAGATAATATAAAAGAATATAGCCTATGGATTTGGATTTATTTATTAGATTTATGAGTGATTTATGACAAGTGTAAATGTAGCGGTGTTAACAATATAGTACAATCTATTAAAAGAAAATTAATTTTACAGAAAATAACATTGATGCTTGAATCCTGCAGATAATGAAACAGAAAATAATGAATTCCATTAATAATTGCACCTTATATTTTAATTAATTTTTACTTGTACTTGAAGCAGATGCTAATGTCAACACACAAAAGCCATCGGGTAGGCTAAATGTTATGTAATTTTGATTTATTGAAAAAAGTTTAAAAGGAAAGTTTAAACAGTTTAAACTTCAACATAAAATAGCCTACTTTTACCTTGAAAAAAGGCATAAATTCAAGGTGAAATTTTTTTTAGAATCAAATTAATTTGACCTTTTATGACAAGGCAAGATTAGTGAAATTAGCAAAATGTCATATGGTGCAACTCTCCAGAAACTTCTAAAATTTAAAACCTTTCTAACCAATAATCAATTACTTGATAGTTATTTTTTAGAATGAAATTTGACCTTTTTATGACAAGGCAAGAGTGGTGAAAGTTGTAAAATGTCAAGTGGTGCAACTCTCCAGAAACCTAAAAAGTTTTTAAGCATATTTAAAAGGATTCCTAAACAAATAATGCATTATTTGATGGTTATAACATTTTGGAGGCATTAAATAGAAACTTATCTTTAAAACTGTGTAAAAACTTTTACAGAAATAATTTTCAACCAGTATTAACACATGCTGCTTTCCCCCTCTCACGGGCACTCTTCTATCTATGTCAGTGACCCATGTAACGGTGTCCTAATGAAGGCTGTTCCGGGCGGGCGCGGCAGGGGCACGGTGTGGGCAGGATGGAGGGGCAGGGCTCCAGCCACTTTGATGTCTGCCGGTCCAGTCACGCCTGTCTGCTCCGCTCACGGCTCAGGGGACTCCGTGGGACTTCGCAGCCCTCTTTTAAACGGGCCGGTTTGAAGTGAGGGACCCCCTGCCGCACACAATGAATGAACGCATACCTAGCTGACGGCCGTTTGTGCCGCGAGAAGAATGGCAGGAAGGGAAGAGGAGGGACAGGGGTGAAAGTGCATTTGAACTTGGCCGATACCATCTGCAATTTCCTCTGACTCTGCGTTAGTCTTTCCATCAGCATGTCTGCCGCGTTAGCAAATCGTGTTCGGCTTCAGTCACGAACAACCTGCATTAATTGTAGCCGGTGTACGTTTCACAGAGAAGCACACATGCTCCGCGCACCGCGTTTTGTAAAACACATGAGCCGATCACATGTCGTGCATGTCTTCGGTTGACTTCCAGCACGGTGTAGTTTCTGCCGCTCCGACAATGCCGCCTCGCTTGGCTAACGCATTGTTCCGTGTGTGGGAACCTGCCTCCTATATTAATAAACAGGAGAGCCCCCTTCACGCACCCGCCCGTTTTTCCCCCCTCACTTTCTGCCCACATAATAAAGACTCTTCTAATACGAGAAAGGACGGTAGGGAAGGAAGAAAAGAGGAAGAAAGTTGCGCACTCTTAACACTTCAATGGAGCCTCGCACTTCAGCACACACACATCTCTGCCTCTCAGCCTGCTTTTGACAAAGGACAAGGGAAATGCACAGATCAAACCCGCACAGCCGCTACCACACACAGCTCTGGTATAGGCTATCGCCCGTGTGTGTGTGTGTGTGTGTGAATGAATATACAGTAAGCTCAAGTAGATCGCTAATGCCCTTGAACAGTCCCAGATCAGAACTGCATCTATTGAAAATACTTAGTTTGAATACGATGTAGCCTACGATAAATTAAAGCGTCCCCCCCAAAACAAAGGTAAGTGAATTAAATTGAAATAAACCCTAAACAAATCTAACGATTGTAAAAATTAGCCAGCACTTGAAAGAAAAAAAAGCTTTCAGACTAATTAAACCAAACAAATCATTTGTTTGTCCTTGTGCATCATATGATCTAATTAAAAATAAACAAACAGCAGGAAAACGGTTTTATGAGGCAGAAAATTCCAATCAAGCACTGTAATTTTTCATTTTGAAGATTAGGGTATTTTTTCCTTTGGAAATCAGTTAATAATTCAATCTATGCAGTTTTACAAATTACATAATATCATGAATGCTGAATACTATCAAATATATTAGGCTAACGGAATTCTTACATTTCATCTATGTACATTTGAAAGTAAATTTGAGTAAAAAAAAATGTACAGAAATATACAGTTTGTGCAAAATATATTACAAAATACTTTTCCCTTTAACAAGACTTCTGATCTGTTAACAGTTTTGACTAATAAATCATGCTTTTTTTTTAGAAAAAAGTCTATAATAAACTTTATTAGTATTTAAGTATTTATTAACATAGTTTATCTATAAATGACTGAAAGTATCTTTAACCAGTTTCACCGAAACTAGTATAAAATTTCTCCCAGAACTCATGCAACAAATTGACAGAACTAAGACACATATTTGCTTTGCCTTTCTTAAAAGAAACTGCTAATAATTATAATAAAAGCACAATATAATTCCCAACTCTTTAAGCTGAGTCCTAAAATTTCAACTCAGTTCATCATTTCAGTTTTTTAGAGAAAGCTGTGTTACGTCAAATGTCTGATCCAGAGCCTCGTGTTGTGAAATGATGAATTCATCTTGCAGACGTGGCAGGGCTCCAAGTCTGTTCAAAAGTGGCACTCTTAATTCAACATGGTAATGTATGTCCTGCATATTTGCTTGTTTAAAAGGAAAGTGTTGCTCGGCCTGGAATCCAATTCCACAGAACCTATTTCTGGAACTGCAAAGAGCCGTTATCTGCTATTTATAGCCAGGCACAGAAAACACATTCAGATTCCTCCTTGATGCATGAAATCACACAGCCACATTTCACTTTAAATGAAGGAGAGTGACATCACTGTCTCGGACAAACACACAGCGACATTCAGCTCCAGAAATCATGCAGGCGTGACTTCCAACAGTTTGTAACACGTTCAGGTAAAACAGAGCGGCAGAATCACGGTGTGCTTTTCACAATGATAGCAGTATATTACTATAGAGAGTAAAAGAGATATATTTCAACATTGACATGTTTAGTCATTGTTTTCTCTTCATTTTATGAAAATAAACCTCCGTAACACTATAAGAAAGTCATACTGATGACAAATGAACAGCTCAGAACAAACAGATGAATAATCTCAGAGTGGAAAAACCCCTCACCTCAGGCATGGCCGTGTTCACAGAGAACACTGCTCTTCATTCAAAGTACCTGTAGGGTTTACACATGGCAATATTTTAAATTCCCAACTGAAACATGTCTTTTTGGACATCTAGAACTATTTCTTAATTCTTTGTATGAATTTATAAAAAGACAGTGATGAGGAAAACGAAAACAGAAAAAAAAAGCACAGGATCAAAACAAGACATATATTTTTAATATTCATCATACAGCGGGGTATAAAACTTCTTATACTGGAATTTATTACTTAATTTAAAACTGGGAATATAAGAGTATTTGGGGATTTTGAAAACAAGGAACATACAATTAACAAAGTTTTGACTTTATCTTCCTTTTATTCAGTTATTTTGAAATAAACCAATAAAAAGCAT
>JAUCMS010000025.1:8398855-8415660 GCA_032357445.1 Enteromius radiatus | reverse complement strand
AGGAACATACAATTAACAAAGTTTTGACTTTATCTTCCTTTTATTCAGTTATTTTGAAATAAACCAATAAAAAGCATTTTGTATCATAGTCATAAAAAAAGAAGGTCGTTTTTATACAGAATGCCAAAATCAAAAAACAAACTTTCACACTCAAACTTTTTAAATAAACCCTAGAAAATGTCCTGAGAAATGACTTGGATACTTAAGTGAGACATTCATTTTCACTGCACTACATAAAAATATCAAACCAAGTAGTCATTGTAAAAAAACGATGCTTGGGCTCCAGAAATAACATGTGCTATTTTAATTATTGCATAATATTTCAGTTATTAGCATCTTATTTTAGTGGATATATGTAGACCATTTCCCACAGGATTTCACTGATGTAAATATCTACACAGGCTTATTTATTTTCAGCAATACTGTAAAATCATAAATCATATGTATTAGGGAAAATGTGTTTCAAGTTCTGTGGTCACCATTCATTTTAGTCAAAACATTTAAAACACTATTTACCTTTGATGGTTAATGATTGCAAATTCTTCTGGAGTGCAACAAATTGATTTTAACAGTAGCAATATTCACAGTAAAAAAACAAAACCCAAAAACCCACCTATTTCAATTTGAACATTTTAATTGCTTAAATTTTTAAGCATAATCAACTTGGTTGTAAAAGCCATTAAACTTAAATAGCAAACAGAGTTAAAAAGTTGATGAGTCAGTGTTAAAACATAAGTTGCTATGACTTACAAATCATATAATGTTTTATAGTGTATTCATGTCCCAATTAATAAGGTTCAATCAGAGTAAACACAGCTGGTTTTTTTATCTCATTAACAATGAATGTTACACTAACCAGAAAGTGTCCAAACAACACTTTTTGCCAAATGTTTAGTCTTGGTTTGAAATAGTTATACAATGCAAAGAAATTAACATTTTAAAGTGTGACCTAAGTGTCCAAATACATTTAGCATGAACATAAGTGCAGTTGTGACCATGAAATCACAAAATCTTTATCAGACCGACATGACAAGTATTCTTGACGTCGTGCCTCTAAAGACCACTCTTAAGAAAAGCAGCGGAAACAATCTAGACGATGTGTAGCTATTTAATAACTGGTTAACACCAACATCAGGCTGGGTCTAGCCAGAGAAGCCATTGATTAGGACGTGCAGGAAGAAGAAACACTGTGTCCTAATATAAATAACCTGCGCAAGAGCATGCCTACTGACAGATTAAAACATCTTTGAAGTCTGCCATACATCACTTGAAACTCCCATCTTGGTTTTAAAGCTAATACGCTTAAGTCTTCCAGCAGTCAAAGCTGCTCCTTCACAAAATTTTAATCCCGGCTTTGATGATTTGTTATGTACTGCAGGAGAGAAAAGAAGAGAAAAAAAAAAAAAAACAGTTAAAGTTGTACTGAAACTTTTACAGACAGACAAGCTTTGTATCTGTATGACTTGACTAGCTGACCACCATTTTCCTCGGTGCTTATAACACTCACAAATATGCTTAAAAAAATGGAAAACTAACATGGCAAACTGTTATATGGTTTCTATAGCAACACACTGAAAATATCCTTGCTATTAAAGTGGCTAATAAATAAATCGAAATAGATACAGAGTGCTGTGGATTCCTGCTAACATACGCAGGGGTCTTCAGAATTCACACACAAAAAAACAGTTGCTGAGGATCAAAGCAACATCAGTAATGATTAGTAAGGAAAAATGAGAAGCGGAGGATATTAAAACGAAATGAATGTGGCCGACAGCGTTATGGGTTTATTACCCCCACTGAAAGAAAACAAAAGTGCCCTGGAATTGACCACAAACAAACAGAACGCATTAAACTAAAACAAAGATTGAAAACTGCAGTCAGCACAAACACACAATAGCCCATTATCCTTGTTGTTGCTTAAATAAATATCATAATTGCTTAGTTATACCAACCGCTGAGAGATGAAAGTGTCCAAGCAACTTCAACTTTTTGTGAAATGTTTTACGAAATGTAAGACATAAATGGTAACACTTGGGTAAGATTAGAAATGTACAATAAGGAATTAATAATTAATTAATTACTACTAATAAATGGCTATTATTCTAGTAATATTCATGCTAATAAGCAACTAAATAAAATAAAAAAAACATAAAATAAACCAAAATAAACAAATAAACGACTGGTTTATTCAGATTTTGTTATTCTTTTGTAATAACTGGTGTTTTTTGCTTCCTAAAATATGTCTTGATATATGTCCAAGCATGTTTTATATTATAAAGCTGCTTTAAATACCCTCAAAGGAGACAATGATTGTGAAGCAGGAAGCTCCATTAAAATTTGAAATGGATAGTATTGCTAAAGCCTGCACGAAAAAAAAGCCCTTCCCCCATGGCTTTCGGCCCACTGTCCCCGTTAACCTGACTTCACTCATCCTTGTGAGCCGAGAAAACAAAGAAGCCGCAGAAAGCCGAAGCATTTCATCGTTTATTTCTTTTACATTCATTTTAATTTGTGTTTTGTCGGGTGATCCGACACCGACGTCAGAGCCATGGCAGAGCGAAGAGAGCCAGCAACTGGAAGTGTTTTAGGAAGGTGAGAGAGGGAGACTCGGGGCCCCCACATCCAGCCCCTATGGGGGGTTTATTACAGTCAGACAGGCATGTCGTGCCTGCGCAGGGTCAGCAGGTTTACGCAGAAAAGCCTCCTTGGGGTCTGATAATGTAACAGCCATTTGCTACGCCATTGTCGAAGTGTTTTCTTGAACTCGCCGAGCCTAAACTCAGTGACCCGAAGTCCGTGTTAGATTTACATATCATCTGAAAACATACAAGGTTGCAATGCATAAAGATTAAACAAAAGCATGTTATATTCAAAACAAAAGGAGCGTAAATTACAGACACAAACAGACTAACAAAGGGCTTATTATCACTCCAGGTTTTAAACTGAGCTATCGCTCACGGTGGTCTAAAAAAGCGACAGCTTTCAAACATACGTGGCCTTGGGATTTCTTGAGCCTGTCAATAAGGTTACAAATAAGGAACATCGGTGAGGCAACAATATAAAGGCTGGATGCTCCCAAAAACATTAGGCAGACACAAGTGCTGAGCCTTGGAAGGAACGCCACGCCAATCGTGGATTTAGAGTTTGGAGCTGATTTCTCACAAATCAATGGGGTGCGGTCACTCGTTCACAAGCAAACATTCGCACATAAACACAATGGAATTCATGCGTTCGCTTATCCAGAAACACCGATGCTTGATAATACAATAAGTAGGCCAAAAGCCATGCGAGGATAGGATTCGGAGAGTGTGCGAATAAAACAAAAATGACAGCAGGAGGGAAACTGAGTGGGAGAGAAAGAGACAGACAGACAGAGACTAAGAAAAAGGGCAGCGCGTGCACACATACACCAAAAAGAGGGAATCAGGCTCATTCTATTTTGGTTGCTGTCAGCTCAAGGATAATCTGCAGAGGCTTTCCTGACTGAGATGGCAGACTAAGAGCAGGCTTAGTCCCTGAGCCATCTCACCATTCCCCTCACACACATCTTCAGCGCGACCCGCAACTGCACTTTAAACCTCAGACACGCACACACACCTGAGATTTGTGTATTAAAAATTGTAAAAATGCTGAAAATGAAAAGAAGAAATTGAAAAAGGGGATACAGGGGTCAATTGTCACATGGAGAAGTCGTACAATCAAACATTAACAATGAGATTTAGTGTTAAAAGTACAATAAAAAAAACAAAAAAACATTTATATTGGTTTCCAAACCATTTTTTCTTTTAAAAACACTCTTAATTGCTGCCATACTAATAAAAAGGGCATATTTTTATTCAGACAATAACCATATTGTTGGATCAGCAACTGAATATCAAGTGTTAGCTATATAATAGCTTTCACATTTAAACTGAAAATTTGAACTGTTTTTAAAACCACTTTTTTTAAATGTTATAAGCTAATTTCGGTATTCTTTGCTATAAAAATCATGTGATATTTTTATATTTCAACCTTTACATATTTGTTTAATGACGTTTATGCTTCATAATCATTTCAGTGTTTACATTTTGCTTAAAATCTAGTAAAATGTTTTAAGGCAACCAACCATTATATATATATATGTATACTGTATACATACAGTAGTCAACATTTGAAGTGGATCAAAACTAATCAAATTTTTCCATTGTGACATTTCAAATGTTGACTACTATATATATACAGATTGTCTATATATAAAGTGCTGTAACTTTCCTGGGCAATACTAGAAGAGATGTTCAAAAGTGTTTTCGTAGCAAAGACTGTCTGTATGTGTCTAAATAGAAATTGATTTTCGAAAAATAACCCACCCTGATGATTTTGAAATCATGACAACTAACCTCTGTCGTCTTTAAAGCTTATTTAAAATGTTAAACTCATCATAAGGGCAGTGTTTGAAAAGGCAGTCTATGTAAAGTCTAGACATTTCAAACCGCTAGAGATTATTCACTAAAAAGCTTTATTTTATAAATCTGTATTTTTGGGTTGCACTGGCTTTCTTAACATCATGCAGGACAAGCCAGCACTGTGTATTATGTTGTCCTGGAAGTTGAGGAAAGGAGAAGACGTGCTGTCCATCCAAAGCAGCCATCTCTGGACGCACGTCTGACATGTTTTCTAAGCAGAGGACAGGAAGGACAGTCTAAGGCCGATGGCTCACACCCAGCCTGCCCTCTGTCTCTCTGTTCAGGTTAGTCAATAGTCACAAACACAGACAGTGACAGTCTGCCACAGCACACACATCTCTCTCTGTGCCGCTCTCCTTTTCAACAACACCACCGTCTCTATCCAGAAACAAAGTGCATGTCATTTTTCTTTTTACTTAAAGAAAAGTAAAGTAAAATTTGTGAAGTAAAACATGTTAGAAAATGTAACATGCCTCTTGAAAATAAATGAATCAAAAAAGTTTTTATATGATGGACCTTTGTATTTCACATTCAAACATGTACAGAATAGAAATCATTTTCAAATACTCAAACAGTGTTTAAATAATATAATATAATATGTTTTTGATCAAATGCATTTGAAAAAAAATCTAAAACATCCATTTGTTAAACAATAAGGCTTTAATATAGCTTCAATAAATCCAAAAAAACCTTCCTGGTTAATCTTTAATAAACTCTGAAATAAAAATAATTTAAGTAGACAAACAAAAGCAACAGTTTATAATAACAATAACTCAAATAATAAGGAGAGATTACCTTGGCATGCGAACAATGATCTGATAAGTCGTTCGAACATCTGTTATCAATATTCTGGACATAGCAGTACAGCAGCTCCAATCCTATAAGGTTATGTGAAGCTGATGCCAAACTAATTCAACATCAAATGAGATTGAGATATGAGAGGCTGAACTGCGTCCTGAAACAACAAAATAACAAAAAGCGTCTCATGCTCTGCCAAACACCATAATACGTGGGCATGATCGCACCGCAGCAAAGAATTAATATGTTTGACAGTTGAACACGTTTATAATATGCGTAGACTTCCAGTGTGAATGAAGGCTTTGTGTGACATGTGCCATATAATTGGGGAGGCTTTAGGATACAGCTCTGGCAATCTGTAATACCCGTTACCAATGAGCATTGCCCTTTACAGCACTGGGGCCATTATTTCCTCAAGGTGCTTGTGGAAGTGTGAGAAACATGATTTGAATGTTCCTTTGTGCCTCATTTGACGGCAACACACAGACACACACGCATGCAGCGCTGATGATGACAGAGTGAGAGACAGAGCTGCCACCATGCTTTTCTCGGCACTCGGAGACCTGGCCACTAGCTGCCCCTGGCAAATCGCTGAGAAACAAACGTCAACCACTGTCATGCAAATCGCACTGACAACAGTCACCACAGCGACACAATTCCTGGCTCCCGAGGGAACAGGGCCGTAGCCAAAAGAGACAATGTTTATTAATGACAAATTAATCAGTCACCAAGCATGATTACGGAGAGAATTACATACATAGAGGCGAAGATTGATTATCACGCTTAGGAATTCTGATTGAGTGCAAAATTAAAAGAACCAATGAGGGTAATAAAGCACAGTTTGCTTACTTCACCCCAATTTATCAGCACTCTTATGCTGAATGTACGCCATCATTAAAAAGTTTGGGGTTTTCATTCAGCAAGGATGCATTAAACTGATCAAAAGTGATTTCTATAGGAATTCTTTTGAACTTTCCATAAAAAAATATAATAAGCAGCACAACACTGATAATAAGAAATGTTTTTTGAGCACCAAATCAGCGTACTAGATTGATTTCTGCAGGATCATGTGGAGTAATAATGCTGAAAGTACAGCTTTAGCATCACCATCACATTTTAAAATATTTAAATAGAAAATTGGTATTATTAAAAGTCACAGTATTACTGTTTTATTGTATTTTTATTCAAATAAATACAGCCATGTTGGGAAGCAATAAGAAACATCTTTCATTTTATTAAAAATAATGTCGTTACAAAACCCAGACATTTGAACGGTTTTATTGATCATATCAGTTACGATTGGGCATTTCACTAGTAACATTATTCAGAAAGTTCAGATCAGATGGACTGCATCATTTTGCAGACCTTAAGTCCAGCTGCTACAGTTTAATGTCCTTCCATTGTTTAGAAATCTCTAAATTTGTCCTAATCTACAGTACTTCTACAGCGATAATCAAATTTTAGGAGCTTGTTATTTTATGTTTTGTTTGGTCACAGTGTAAAGTCACACATAAAATGACCTCAGCAGTTTAGCAGAAATGCAACTGGAAAGCAGTAGTCCTAATATGGTATGTATTACATCACCTCATTAATATTCATGACCCAGGTAGATTGTGTCCCATTCATTTTTCCTTTTAATTCAATCAAAGGTTTACTCAATTATTCAAAAAAGATGAACTAACTAGTTAATACTCAATGAATATGAAAGAAACAGGTAATCTCGCACTATTAGCCTCTGCAGCATTTGAGTTCAGTAAGGCCCAGTGAGATGAGCCAGAACAGGTTGAACCCAGCAGCACATTCCCACAGTAACTAAGGGGATTTCCAGGCTGTTTCGATATTAACCAACTGACCTGAGTGCAGTGAAAGGAATACTGTTCTGCTCGGTGAGCTCCACGGACAGTCCGGGAAAGAGGATGAGAGGGCTGACCTATCCGTGCATTCCTGAGCTGGGCAGGGCAGAGTGAAAGAGAAAGGCTTGTTCATATACACTGGTAAAATTTCCCCCGCTGGCTTAATTAGGTTAGACCTGTGAGCTGATTAATCTTCCTATGCCTGTGCTGGTAATCCTTAAGCTGCTCTAACCTGTACTGAGGTCCGAGAAGCCAGCCTGATGGCCATGCAGACAGCAAATTCTCCCGACTTTGGACCAATGTAGAAGCAGCCGTCCTCCAACATACAGGCAAAGTGGTCAAACGATATGGACCAGTGTTGATACCTAGAAAGTGGGATAGCCAATGTAATGCTGATATACAACTTGCTGTTTATTAAAGTCTAAAAGTCTTTAGCAAATACTAAATAATAAAATAACTGTAATAGAAAATGTTATTGACAGGGCTGTTGGTCGATTCAACATACAGTAGGAGTGGACCTATGTTACACCTTGGATACAATTATCTATTAAATGTACCACTTCTTTTCATCAAAAAGCATAGGGCAGTCAGCTAATGCCTGATAATGTCAAATATTGGTTGGTTATTCAGACTGGCTGATATATCATCACTAGGATTGCTCTCTCACTATACACACACACACACACACACACACACACACACACACACAGCTGTGCTCTTCTGCATCATTAATCAGTGCACTAGCTGCAGCCTACCCTTGTCCCGAGGGAAAAAGTATTCAGGAATGTTGCATGTGGATGAAGGTATGACAGAGACACACATGACCATCTACTGCGTGTTCGCATAAGAATCACAGAAATGCATTCTTTACTTCTGACTATACATATGCATTCAGTCTACCCACTTGCTCCAGAGCATCCATCAGAACAATGGAGAGCATGGATGAGCACATAGCTTCTCCATGTGACTGCTCACTAGGCAGACATTCAGCCACAACCTCCTTTACGTTACAGATCAAAATCAATGAGCACTGTAGAACCATGAGTTTAGGTCTCAATATAGGATTTGGTTAAATTCTCCTACCATTTATATAACAACCAAATACTAAGCAACGCCACCTGTGGGCATGGAAAATATTGTTGCTTCTGACAGACAATGTGCTTTACACACCATATTGAACACCTTGATAAGCATTTGCACTAGCACGTGGTCACCATCATGAATACAGACTCTTTATCATGAGAACGGTGATCGGTGTTGGCTGGTTGTAGGAGGAATAGTCGCTACTAAACGATACTAGCAACTTTTAAACTCAATACTAAGTAATAATCTCTTTCCATCAAACAGACTGACTTTTCACTCATTTTAGACTTAAGGTACTTTAGCGTTTCAGAAGGACGTCTACAGACACTCCTATGGTGGACTTGAGGCAAATCTTTCACCGTGGTAGCTGGGACGATGGATATGAAGCCATGGCAGATCACATGGACCCGACTGGATGGATCTGTCTGGAAGTGTGTCAGATGGCTCGGTGCTGCTTAGCCATGGGCGTCACCCACCCTGGCGCTGTTTAATACTCCACCTGCACAATCTTCCTCACTGCGGCAGCCTTTGTTCTAAGCCAGTAAACCTGCCATCCGCCTTAAATGCGGTTGCATAGCTTCCTCCATGTCCACCTTAAAAGTGGGCCAGGCTTGGAGAGGCTGTCCCAGTGCCAGTGGAGTGCAACGTGAGCACAGAGAGACAGGAGTGAACAATAGATCTGCAGCCTAGACACCACAGCACAGCACTGCAGAGACTGGGGCAAAGCCAGTATTATGCCATGCTGTGGGGACGGGCGAGTACGAGTGACTTTCGTTTTCATTTGAAAAGCCTCAGAAATGTGTGTGATTTTTCATCGGAAATTCAGCAAGCAATCTAAGCAGAGTGTACCAGACAAATCCTCTTATAGAGCAAGAGCATGGCTACCTGGACATGTACCAAGACAAAGTGCTACACCGCTGGATAGAAAAAAAACGTCACACGTCAAACCCCAAAGCGTTCGATGTCTGCAACAGCAGTGACAGGGTTGTGATGAAAGTTTTCTTTGAATGCGACAGTGGGTACCGACAGATAGAGAGAGGTAGAAAGACAGCCTGTGGGTGTAATGGTGGGTAGAGAGAGAGAGACAGACAGGGATGTGGGCGTGATGGCACCATGCATTATATGTACGATGCAGGGGCCGATGCCTTAAACGAGGCAGTGCACCGTCCATGAACTGTGGGCAAGCCTTTATCTCATTACGCAGCCTCTCGCTGTCTCTCTAAATGCCAAAAAAAGGTCTTAAGACTGTAAAGGTGTTTGTGTAGAGACTGCAATAAATACTCTCTGGCCTCATTTTGCGTCATTCCTTTGTTGAAATGTTGCCGCAATGCCATTTCAAACAGCAGTCAGGCAAAGTAGTGGACAAATGGTCCACTAACACACTACGGAAATGGAACGAACCACGAAGGAGCGTGGGTGAACTCTCGACAACCCCGTCTCTCGACATTTACGCTCATATTAATATCACAGTGCAATGTTTTTTCAACAAAATTTAATTAATTGCCTGTAGGGGTGATGTCCTCCAATTGCACATCTTTAAGGTCCAGTGCCTTAAGAGATATACATCTAGGTTAGACAGCAACCAAAAACGTAAGGCCTTGTCAGCACTTGCATACCACGGTAGCCATGCTACATGCTAAAGCCACATCACATAGGATGAGGGACTTACACACACAAAAACACACATGACTCAGCACACATTAAACAGATGACGTTCACATCTACAAAGTAAGCAGTTGAGGGCTCTCTGAGGTCAAACACAAGTGTACCGAGCCTTTAGCATAACGCTCTCCATAGTACTTTGTGCTGCTCTCAAATGAAGTGATGTGAAATTAAATGCGAATAAATGTAAGATACGGTGTACCTGAAAGTTCTGTCATCATTTACTCACCCTAATATCGTTCCAGGTGTATAATGGATATTTAGAAAAATGTCTTGGCTACCATTGACTTTGACAAAATATACTTTTTTTCGTTCCACACAAAAGTCATACAGACTTAGAACAACATAAGGGTGACTAAATGATGACAGAGTTTTTTTTAATCCCTTTAACATGCATTTGAAATTAAACTGGACAAATGCAATGGAATCGGATCTCATATTTTTAACCTTATCCCACCAACAATGAACCCTCAGCTGATCCTACCCACTAGCGCATCACATGACCTGTATGCCGGCATTTCTTCAATGCCCCCCCTATCCCCCCCATGCACACTGTTCCTTTATACACAAGGCTAGCTGCTTCCTCTCTGCTCTGACAGTTGCGCTTCACTGTTGACTAAAATGTCTTTGTTTCCGACGCCGGCGGGCTGATGACAGAGCACCCCTCTCAGCTCCCAAGAACCTAACCCGTGCACATAACAGGAAAACGTCACAAGTTAGGGTCTCAGGGATTGTGAGAGGCACATTTACAGACCGACTGCCAACCTGTAACAAAATTCTAGCGCACTGATGTGTCCCACAACAACAAAAACTGGAAAAATGTATGTCTATAAAAGGCCCATTTACTCATAGTTTTTTGTGCATCTCCTCAACACTTGTTTGTCTGTCTGTCTGTGACACAACAAGTGCAACCTTCAGCTAGACACAACATTGACCCATCTCTCCCTCCCCCAACAAGCTCGATCCCTCTCTTTCCCCGACACCCCCACTCAGTCTCTAACATCGAACAATACGGGCACTTTGAAAAAATGCCCCTGGCTCCAGGTAAACTCTCCACCAGCTCTTGTCTCGCTCTCACAAGCATTCAATGCTAATCATAAAAAGCTCTCAGTCTAGTCGCTGTGCCTTACTACTGGCATCCCTGACGCACATCACTGGTTAAACCACTAAACTGTAACATTACCTAAACCCTGAAGCGTTAATACAAAAATAATACAAGAAAATAAAGCTTACTGCTAACTGGCAAGCCCAATACAAGCAGCTTCAGACAAAGGTAATGAAGACACTAACAGATGCTACAGCTGTGGGTGGGGAGAAGCAGAAAATGGTTTTAAACTCACCCTGGCGCGAGGATGAGGATGAGTATGAAGCCGATCACAGTTCTCTCGCAGCCTGCTCGACAAAGAAAGTGGGTGAGAGAAAGAAAGAGAGAAATCTCAGATTTCAACTTTTGTTGCTAGACCTGCTGACAAAATCATGCAGATTTGATAGGCTAGAAAAAGGGAGAGTCATACGGTCATGTTGACTAGAAGGCTGAAACGAAAGAGGAAGAATGAAAGAGAGGAGAGGTGGACGAGAGGATGGATGGTAATATTAAAGAAAAGACCCGTACGTCCATATTACAGCTTGCCGACAAAAGCCGCAGAGGTGAAGAGCGTGCCGACGAGAAAAACCTGAAGGGTGGTGTGATGGCACTGAGGATGAGAGACAGTCCGAGCAGCAGCCAGGGCCACACCACCAGCAAATCATGCCAGTCTGCTGGATCTCAGGAGAGGAGGGGGTGAACACACACACACACACACAAAGCACACAGCACAGAGACTCTCACTCATTCACTTCACCTCACTCGTCCAGCGCTGCTCAGCCGCAGCAACTCCGTTTGCACGTATATCCCTATTCCAGGTCTGGCTCGACTGGGTGATGGAAAACAGGCAGCCTGCCGCTGCCAAAAACCCGGGCTACGTCCCGCCGAAAGAGCACATCTGAGACGCAGCAAATGCATCAATGCACCGCGTTACTGGCTCTCCACTCTCGCTAGCTTGCTCTCTCCACACCCCCTTCTTCTCTTTCACTCTCCGTATCTGTCTTACATTTCATTTTCTCCCTCCCTCGCCATCTCTCCCGCTCTCATTCGCTCTCTCTCTCTCTCTCTCCCAGGACACACACATGCACACTCTTCCTCTCTCTCGGAGTTGAGCAGACTGAGATGCATGCAAAATTGGAAAGAGGAGGGGGAAAACGTAGAAGCGTGACACCCCTGGTCCCTCTTTCCCTCTTTATAAATCCATGTTAAAAAAAGTTGTAGAAGGGGGGAAATATCATCCATTAATTTGCTCGCACAGCTGTGATCATTTAAAGCCAGAGGCCCACTTCTCCGCAGTATCAACCCATAGGGAGGAGGATGTTGGTGGAGAAGGAGAAATAGTATAGAAAAAGGCATAGACTTTCACAATTTTAGATTTTTTTTGTCTTTTTTACTCTAAAATATTTTGGCACTTCAAATGACATTGACATTCTAGAAGTTCTCTATCACATGCCTGGCATCATAAACACTATCCTTTAAAAAGAGAATGAAAGTGAGAGAGAAAGATAGAGAGAGAGAGAGGCCCTAGAAACACAGCTACATGATGTGCTTGGCTTATAGAGGCTACATTTAATCTCCACTGGCTCCCCCAGGCTTGGGCAGAGCGAAGGGGGAGAGCAGCCCGAGCTGATGGGGGAGGGACAAGCCGAGCAGGCAGGGAGGCTAGCGATGGACAACAGCGCATGGGATCAAATCAGCGACTGGAGCGAAGGGGAAAGCAAACCGGCACAACACTGCCCTCTTCCTCTCTTTCCTTCGCTTGCTTCATGATCTCACAGTCTCTGGCTAATCTCTAGGTGTCACATTGAGCGTTATATCCTTTCTGACGCGGACGGGACATACATGTAGGCATTTTGGAGGGTAAAACGGAGATGCTATCCCTTTTACATTTCCCCCTCGGCTCCATGGCCCCACCTCATTTATCACCCTCTTTCGTCCAGATACAGCAAGCCATCAGTGAGGTGCTAATATTAGACCGCCTTTGACTGCGCCGGCTGCCGCCTAGAGCCTATAGCAAGCAGACAGGCACACAGGCATATATACGTGCATACATATGCATGCTAAAGACCTAGAAAAACATATTAAAGCATATTTGCTGCATGGTGGGTAACGCAAAAAGAAAGTGCATGGAAATCTGCATTCAAGACAATGTCATTTGACAAAATAGTTGGACTGAGTGACAACTGTCATGCAACAACGCAAAGGTCTCTGGGAGATTAAACAAATATGCTATGAGTTTCTAGGTATTTAGCATGCATGTATAATTGTGCGCATGTATATACCGTGCCTGCTTATTGCATTGGATATTCAGTGTAAAATCTCAGCTCTTTAAATCCGTCACCGCTTGCTTGTAAAAATATCCAAGCAGTTAAAATTATACTGAATGAGATCAGCACTTGTTCACTGTGTGGGCCTTTGGAACAACCAGACAATTATTATTTTTTTATTATTTCAAGAGGATATGGCTTTTTTCTATTTTTCTTGTTTTTGTCCTGTTTATAAGCCCACCCCGGCAAAATTGTAGAGTATTTCAAACACTGAGTCCAGTCATTCCTGCTGTAGAGACTGCTAAGTGCTCACTGTAAGATTATGACTTCAGCTATGTTTAGCAGACGTGTCTCCAGAGAAGTAAAATATAAGGCCATTAGCAAAGCAGTGTAATTATAGTGCTCCATACCTTGCATAACAAACATTGTGGTTGAAGTTCTAATGAGGACTTTGAGCGAAGGAAGAGGCACTTCTTTTGGACCCAAATAAACCCTTGATTTAGTGATACTTAGAATATGTGACTACAATAATACTCATTACGTTCTATCGAATGGAGTAATTACTTAGCCCCATAAAATTAAAATTAAGAGTGTTGTGGCTTTTGGTCTACATAGCTAGCGTAATCCTAAACATCTTTGTCTTTTAGTAAAATGGAGCAAAAATATTGATGACTCATCCTGTACTACACACATTTTTGTCCAATCAAATGATCTCTGTTAGAATGCCCCTCCCCCAACAACATCCGCCACTGACTAGCAAGTTGCAAATCATGCTCATGGCTGACTTCTATTGAAGTCTATTGGCTCCATAAAAACTAGATTACTTACTTACTTACTTACTTCTAAGTATTGTTTGCACTGAAAGCATAGTCTCACAATTACCAAATGCAAAAAAACAAACGATATTAAGCTGACGAGACAGACACAAAGCATTTTATGAAGTTAAGCCTGTGTATTTTTTAGAATGTCGGCACAAGAGCATGTCCGTAAAGCATTTCAAGAGCTTTCATAACAGAAGAGAGCGAACAAACATTCATGAATGCCTCAGAGCCCGCGCGCCGAGCTTAAAAAAAACGTTTGTTTGTCACAGCTCTTTTCCTTTGGCAGCGATTAGCAAAGGAGAGGTGCAGAGAACCACAAACCTCTGCGCTCTGGACCCTCTCCGTTCTCTGATCTGCTTTGGATTTGTGCTTCAAGGCTGACATTACGCAGCACACAGACCCTCCTGGCCGACTAAAGGCACACGCTGAAGAGACACGTTATCGCAGTTGTATTGCCGCAGAGATACGAAAAAAGAAATTAACGGGAAGATGGGAAATAAAGCTACTTCAAAGACTACATTTTCAGATTACACATAAACCCTGGAAGGGGTCTTAGAATCAGATGCTAAGCAATGTACAGCTGTCTTTTTCAGTGTGTGTGTGTGTGGCAGTGAAAAGCTGCACCATTGGGGGGCAGCCTTTTGCTCCAGAACTCCAGCAGTGGCTGTGAGGGAGGGTTCGCATGAAATCTCAAGCCTGTGAGATCTAGAGTAAAGATAACATCTCACTCAATCTTGCTCAAGCTTTGTGCCCTAACATATATATACACATTATGGTGCTCTTAGCTTCTTGTTACAGGAGAACAAAAATAAAGTTAATGCACAGATAGATTCTGCTGACAAACAAAACTAAATATATATATATACACAGCTGTGTTGTTAAATTACTAAATTACTATTATTTCTTATTAATGTCTGCTTGTAATCATTAAAATCTACTTGCTGATGAATATTTCATCAAGAGATGGGTGTTGTTTTGCTAATTCATTATATCATCTGGCTATTTTGTATTTTTTCTTTCAATGTGATCTGTCTTTTTAACTGGTGTGAGATGATGACAGGTCCGGCAGTAGCACAGGCATTAATAGAAACAGCAAAATCTATTTCAGCCTCCATTGTTTGGGGATCAGAGGTGATGTACAGTACTTTATTCTCGCTCCAGAAAATGGAGCACGCTGCTATCATCTAAAGTGTGCTTTTAAGCATGACATATCTACTTGACTGTAAATAAAAACTTTAGTCTTTGTACATCATCTGAGAGTTTCGTCTTCAGTAAAACTCCATCCATCAACCCCAAGACTAAAGAAAGCCAAAATAGTAAACTCTTCATCATTATTGGGTTCCAAGTGATGGAAAGTAATGAATCAATAGTGATGACACTATAACCCCCTATATATTAAATATAACTTATACTGTGTTTAATAACCATGTATAAAAATGATACAACTGTAATATATAACCAGGCCTTCAAATAACGTAAAGAAGTCTTGATTTGCTATTTAATGGCTCTTATGAATTAATCTGTTCAAAAAGTGAAGGCAGAAGTGTTGGACATTGTTATTTAATGTGTTGGATTTATTGCATTATGGCATAAATCAAAATCCTTACTATGTATCTGTTCAGGGTTAATACTGTTGGCCTAAGATCCTAATTTATTTATTTTTTGTACCAAAACAATACTACTCTTATCGTAATCATAAATTGTATAATCTGATCGCCAAATATTCTTCTATATTTATTGATGTAACCAAGAAATGTCCTTGTGTAAAGAAAAAAATACATTTAATAAAAAACATTACTGTTTAATTCAAATAAAACAGTGGACAGTTTAAAAACTCTTTTGATTCACCAACAATGTTTCGGTTTAATTAGGAGTAAAGGAGAAGTGATTTTTTTCTGATCTGCCAACACATTATAGCTGAAGGTTTTGCTAATAAGGGTTTAACAAAGTGAGCAAAATAATGATTTAAAATTCTTTGAAATAATTATGGTATGTATCACACTGATTATACACAAATTAATTAGGCTGATGTTTGTAAATGCAATAATAGCCTATAAAAGTGACGTTATTACTTTAAGTTGACAACCAAATGATGTGAAATGGTTGAACATATACTGTAGTTCAAGAGTGCTTTGAAATGAGATGGGAATGTTAAATGTGCTCACAATCTAATTTAGCTGCTTTTTTTCAAAATGTAAACATTTTATATTAAATACATCAATAAAAGTTATTTTAATGGTTAGATCAGATAGAAATAGCTCTTTAAGAAATACACTACAGTTCGGGGTCATTAAGTGTTTGAAATTTTTTTTTTTTGGAAAGGATGCAATGAATGAAAGTAATAGTAAACATTTAATAAAAATGTCCTATTTGAAATAAATCCTGTTCTTTCAAAATATCTATTCATCACTTTTAAGTTTCTGCAGGCTTAATTTAAGACTTTTTTTAAAGACCAAGTAAAGATTAAGGGATAAACTGAAAGGTACACAATGTGTCAATGTGGTCTTTTTGCACTGACAATACTTCAGAAATTGAAAATGCACTTTTCTACAGATCTCTTTATATATTATTAAAAAAATAATACATTTTTGTTCCATTTACCATGGCAAATGTCTAAAGATTATTTAATTAAGATTAATTTAGTGAAGACGCAAAATAAGGAAAGTATTTTTTTAGATAAACTGTAATAACATTTTACAATACTACTGTTTTTACTGTAACCATGCCTGTTGACAGTCCTTTTCTATAGGAAGGGAGTGAAAAGTGCTCACATCCCCTGCACAGCCTGGAACATA
>JAUCMS010000025.1:8335006-8398755 GCA_032357445.1 Enteromius radiatus | reverse complement strand
AGTAGGAAACAATGGTGTTTGAGACTCACAGTATGTTATGTCCATGTACTGAACTGTTATTATTCAACCATGCCAATTCAATTCAGTTTTTCATTCTATGTCACCTTTAATGTTCTAACCTTGAGCTGTTTTATGTGCCTGCTCAGTGTCTGCTTCTGGGGATTACAGTATTTTGGTTCAACAGTACACATTTTGAGTTCAATCATTTTACTGGAAATACTTACAAAGACTGTGCAGGTGGAAAACGTTGCTGATAGTAAGTTTGTTTGTCGAGCTGCTGAGGCAGGAGCGTGTGTATCTCAGGGAAAGCTAGGAGGTTGTACAGTTATCTCCTATGATGTTACTCTAAACTATACAACCTACTACCTCAGCCTGGGGGCACCACAGAGACCCAGAGAGACAAACAAAGTTGACCCTCTATCGATTTGAGAAAGAAAATCGACTTTGTTAATTTCCTTTTCTGCAGTAAACGGTTTAAATAAATTATTCAAACCCTACCTACTGAGTGCAGGATGGTTTAAAACGAGGCCCTGAATAGTAGGTGTGAAGGCCACACAGACAGATACCTATAGACACAAGCTTGTGTGGACAGTCACCACAAGTTCGGATCTACGGGTTTGTGTCAGCAGGCAGGTCTCTTCCAGAAGAAAAACAAGCTCAGAAGTCGTCCATCGGCTTCCATTATTCCATCCTAAAAGATCATAATAATTCTAAATCTGGGAATGAATTTCAGTGATGTAAACGTAATATTTCTGCAAACGGGCTGAATTTTGCAATGCTGAGACTATTGCATATGTAAATAGGAATGGCAGCTCGTACACCGAGGTGCAAAACATATTTGCAGTTTTACGGTTCAGCTAACAAACAATCAAGAAAACTGATGGGACCAAAGTAAAAGGCTCCACTTCTTTATTTATATATAAACACACACTGAGATATTTGGACTTTATTCTCGTAAATGGCTCCCGACACATCCTGCTGTGGGATATGAATCTAAAAGCTAAGTCAACAGTGCAAGAACAAAAAAATATTATTCAAATGACAACAATAGAATAGCACTACCACAAATGCACAATCAAACACCTTTTATCAAATACTTTTAAAGACAATAATGGTATATTTTAAGAGAGGAGGGGAAAGATAACTAATTGATTTACTTCATAATTTTGGTTTAAGATTTTATGTCAAATTTGAACTATGCTGTACAGCATCTACCTTAGCTATGGCCTTGGCATGCTTAATAGATATTTCTTTAAAAGAAAAGAGCTGCATTCTCTCCATTTAAAAGGGCTCGATTTGAAAAGGCTCTCAAAATGGAGGCAGAGTGCCTGAAGACACAGAACAAAGGCAAATATGGAGAAAAATAGTGTAAAGTTAGGTGAAAAGAACAGTCAAGAGGTGTCAAAAAACAATCCCCAACTGTAACACATTTGTAAGCTAAGTTAATTAAAAAGCTGGTCAAAAATTGACTGCAGCTATGACTTCGACTGCATCACACCTACTCGTTCTGATATTGTGTCAGTGGAAGATAATGCTGAGTTTAAAGAGGTTGACTAAATATCAGTTTAGATTAAGGCAGTCTTCTAGATGAGGAATATAGGTTTTAACGCTATCTGCTTGTCCATTGTCAAATCAGACAAGCAATTAAATCACTGCCTTATAATATAAGTACACTCTAAAAGCTGGAAGACAATAGAAAAGGGGAATCAGACAGGAATTTTGGGAACAATAGGAAACCCAAAGGTGTGTCCAAGCTGTCCAATAGCCAACACTTCTCTGAAGGATCTGATTAAGGATATTTATAAGTACACCTTGGAACTACAGAATAAATACATGAAAGAAAAAAGGAAAAAAGATAGAAAATAAGTATTAACAGTGAAAAATCGATATTAGTGTCTGCTCTACTAACCACCTGCTAGAATAAAGAAAGAAAAACACAATAAGCAATCAAATTCTGTAAAAGTAAATTAGTATCTTAAAAAGAATTGTAATTATTTATTGAAAACAGCAGCAAAACAGTCAAATAAAACATAAATCTGTTGTAATTTAATAACACGAATACATGTATTATTAGATTAGAGAATTGATTTTATTTATTTATTAAAATTATTTGCCATACTTAAAAATATTGATTGGTGAACTATTTCAAAAGGTGAAAGTAAAGACGAATGCACAAAGTTATAAAATATTATATTGCAAACAAACAGTTGTCAAGCTGTTTAAGCACACAGCTATACTAAATCATTCAGGAAACACCAAGCACCTGTTCATCTTATATAAAAGAAAAAGAGGTTTAAAAAATGATCAAAGAGCAACACTATACTGAGAACACCATCCCTAAAGCTTTTATTTTCTAGCTCTTTGGCCTCTTCCCCTTCCATCAGAACATCTCATTCTTAGGTTTCAAGGGCCTGCAGAGCCCAATCCACAGAAGACAACAGCTGAGCAGTGTCAAATCAAAGACCTGTCAGTACAACTATAAGCCAAACATCTGCATTTGCCCATTGCTGACCACACAAAGCTATATATGCAGAGTACTTGACATTTTTAAAACATGTTTAAAGTCAAGCTTTTTTTTGCTAAGCTCTGAAATAAAGCACTGACAATGGCTGACTGTAAAAGTCCAGTTTAAATATTTCAAACACTAAATTAAGCTGAAGCCCTCAATGCTGCATCATTCACAAGACAGCACCTATGCATTAAAGCAATTATCTATATAATACCTATATTGTCTCACCAAACAGAAACATTTCTCTCAAACTGAGATGATTTCTGCATCCAAATGTTTCAGGCCCCTCCTGAGCATAATAAAGATGTGTGAAGTAAGTCTGGCCCACAAAGCCAAACCCAGTGCCATTAATAACACGTGGCTCAGTGTGAAATTATTTGATGGTCGATTTGGATTGGCACCGCACCTCCGGTGAAGAGCTTCTGACAGTTCGTGTTCCCTTCCCGTTTCCCACTACCTGAATACAAATGAACAGACTGACTTTGAAGTAGATGCCAAGATCTTTTAACTATGTTAGTGGGGCTATGCCAAGAAGTTGAAAGACTCCTCAAAATCAGTTGAATAGGGGTCAGCAGGAGCTAGGCTGACCCCGTGTTTCTTAACCAAAGTGAGCAGATAAAGGGTTTTACATCAGATCGACTTCATACATTAACACAACAACACACTCAGGCCTTACCAACCTGTGCACCGACAACACTGAGTGCTACAACAACCATAAAATAGACACAGGTAAATAAAACGTATTGATGTGGTAAACAAATATGCCGAATAGAAAGAATCAAATGCTTACCGACTGTCTGTTTAATGTTTCCAAAAGCTCTCATTGTACTCACTGTACTTACAGCACTGGCAGAAGGTATGGAGAACGTCCACTGTGGCCCACGAAAGCCCAAAACACAAACGCGCAACTAAAAAAAAATAGAAACGAGGAAATGGATGAGATTAAGCGAGGGAGAATACATTAGAAAAAAAAAAGAACGAAAAAAAAAAAAAAACAAGGATTGGGAAAAAATCATTCCCATGTTTATGAGAGATCGATTTTCCTTGTAATAAAACCATAAATAAGAGAAAGCAAGTCAGTAAAACGTTAGTATTGTACGATCTATGTGCCTGCTTAACGACCAAATGACAGGCAACATCTGTTTGTAAGAAAGCCAAGATCGAGTCTTAAAAAAAAAAAAATTGGCTTGATTTTCTCTTTCACTCTCTCTCTATAGCCCTCTCCCTCTCTTTCACTCACTCTGTTGAATGAAGCGAAACAGAAAAGAAAGAAGCGACTGTGGAAATTCGGCAAAAAGGAAAATGGAGTTGTGCACCAGTCCCTTCACCCCTTAACCTCGTCTCCTCCGCTTGCCTCTCTCTCTCTCCCCCTCAGCTGTAGAGGAGCAACCCAGGTAACAACTCCTCAGCAGTCCTCACGCTCCCCTCTCCCAGAACGCCCGACCGCCCGCCCGCCAGCCCGCCCCATCCAAACCCCCCCAACCCTCGCACACACACACACACACCCCTTCCAAAAACACACACACACACATACTTCTTGGAAGACTTCTCTGCACCAAAAATAAATACTAATTCTGCAGTTGAGTCCAGCTTCTGAAAGAGTCTCGTTGGCCCCGTGCCATTATTTACTGTGGCGAAATTGTTTCGTGGTGGACTTGCCATTTCGGCAAACACTGACTGAAAACCAGTGTTTCCTTTCTTTTGTCTAAACTGTTATCTTTCTAGCAAAATATTCTAGTCAAATTAGATTATTATTTTTTTTTATTGAAATGCTAGTAGGCCTTTTGGTGACAGCGAAGAGCATCAATGTGTGCCGGCTAAGAATAGAGGGTCTTATTGTGGCACATCTTCTAAGGATCAGCAGTCTGCAAATATAGCGCTTAGCTATGTAGACATACATAAATCAGAGCAACAAACCTAAATATACCAAAAAGCAGCAGTGGTAGAAGGAGGCAGCAGTTTAATATGTTTTTTTGAGCGCTGATGTTAGCATAAGGCCAAACACAGCACTTTACAACCTTCCCGTCATCTCCAGCTTTCACACCTTAAGATGCCGGTTCTACAGACTGAAGCTGACACCCAAAAGACTTGAATGCCCAGCGGGTATGTGCCGTTTCCCAGGGGACGGGGAGAAGCCATGTGAACACGCTGTGGCGTTTCCCCCGGAGCACTGACTGTAAGCAATACCTCCAGTGCCTCTTACTCTACTCTACTCGACTCCCAGCATGGTGGAAGGAGGGAGGGTGAGTCATGTACATTGTGCAGTGTGTCGGTGATAAACATATGCCTTCAGACTCGGTTAAGAAGGCACCATGTCTTACCCCTCCAAATTCAATGCCTCTCCCTCTCTCTCTCTGATATTCTACTCACGCACTGCTGCGGCACTGCTCCACCAATCCGTTGCATTAACCAAAATCTCAGACAAACGGGCCAGCGGGTTCTCTGTCTCACTCCTGACCAGCCAGATATAAAGCCAGAGCTAGAAACTGCACCAGAAAGTGACCGAGTGGGATTTGAAGGTCCAAAACACTGAAATCTAGGATTTGGAATCACATTTCAAACTGGAAAGTAACAAATTAAAGTTCTGATTTTTAATAAATATTTCAAATTCTACATTCTTTCTAAGTGACTAAAATTAAATAAGTTGGCACACTGACTATGCGACTATGCGTCTTTGAACAGATGGAAAATTTTCTTGTTGTCTTTGAAGCATAAGAGGCTTTTTGGATCATCTTGTATAATACTGGAGAACATGATCATCCGTTTTTTTTTTTTCACTTAAAGTAGCTTAAGTGTGGTTTTCACTGAAACAAAAGGCAAATAAAAAATAAATACTAAAACATTCTCAAAATAGTTCAAGAAAAGTGTTAAAGTACAGTACTCCTGTTATGGGTAATTAATGGTTCACATTTTAGTTTAGGGAGTTAGCAACAGGTTGCCATGCATGAAAGTTAGGTCAAGAAACACTTTCATTGTCTCATTATTTTTACCTCCCAAATAACTTTATCAAATTATTAATTTTTCCATACTCCTCCTTTGCATGATGCTGATTTGCAGTGATTGGCCAATTGTTCTCATTTATTTCATCATACCTGTAATGCCTGATATAAAGCAGGATTTGTGAGCGTGGATCACAGAAACCGCTATTTTTACGGCTACAATAGCAGCAACTAGCGGCAAAAAAGAAATGTGCTTTTTCATTCAGACCAATGCGAAAAGACCAACAAGTGGGCGAACAATATGCTAATGTTTCATGTTGCCGTCAACTTGAAACGTCTTGGGACTGGTTTTAAAAATGATTTAGAGTCTATTGCTTTTTTTGAGAGATAATAACTTTATACACAGTGCACTTTCCGATTTAAAACTTTGCAGGATATTTTCACTCACTTAGAGCTGTGTTACACACTGCATTAAAGCTCATTTTCAAAAATACATAATAAATAGATTACAATTAAAATATATTAAAAATGATTTATGTGATTTAATTTAATCACTATTGTTTCAATTTAAAAAAAAAAAAAAAATACTTAAAATGCCAACCTTTTTTTTTCTGCCTTCGACTATAAATCCAAGGCCTCTACATTAGATGAAGTCACAGCATGTTAAATAAATTATCAATATTAGCACATCAATAAAACAGCTCTGTTGACAAATGCTAAATACAGAAGTAAACTGTGTCTCAATTACGTCCAAAAATGTAGCGTGACGATTCAGCCCTTTGTCCCTGGCTGAGACATCACCTGCTGCCCAGCAGTGATACTAGTTAATTACTGTTAATCTCGTGGGAAAGAAAATTCTCCAAAGTGGCGTTTTGTTTTCATTACAATGCAGTCTGCAGTCAAGAGAAAACAGCGCCGGTGGACAAATTAGTGTCATTTGGCTCTGATTTGCTGCAAGGTTCAAGCATCTTCTCCTTTGCTTTATGTTATCTGTGCTCAAAATCTTAAGAATGTATTGGGGAAATAAGAGGATAGTATCCCAGTATAGCCAGAATGAGTTTTATGCATGATGATGCATGTGAGGCTCAGAGGACATGAAGAGTCTCTTTGTTCCCGTCTACCCATGAACCACTGCAACACTATCCACTCTGTTCCAGCAACTTCTGGATTGGTTGAAACCGATTTGTGACCATGACTCAGCTGGTTCCTCTGTGGTTCTCAGAGGGTTACAGTCTTGCTTGTCCCCAGCTGACCTTGCATGCTCCGTCAATATACTTCAGGCTTCTAATCCAACACGGGCCCAGCCGGCACCCTTAATGCTCCAATCCAGAAAATCCAGGCATCAAGGATAGTTCCAGCTTCTGCTAACTTGTTTAATTTAAAACAAATTACCAGCTTAAAGACTTCAAGGCCCATAAAGTATGAATGCTGTAAATTTGTCATCAGAGTGAAAAGGATTATCAGAGTCGGGATAAACAGACAAATCATGATGTAAATTAATAAATGGCATGCATAAAACATTGTGGTGCCTGTGGGAAAACCGGTGCTAAATTCAAAATGGTCAAACTGAAGATCTTGGAAACAAAACACCCACGGAAAGAATTAGGCTCCGAAATGAAAAAAGTTGCCTTTTGTGCAAACAAACAGACCTTCATTAACCGCAAGATGAGAGTCCTTTGTGCATGAGAAAACTTTCAATTTTAACGCATACTGTAGCTGCGAGAGTGATAAGCGAAGAAGAACTTCTTGCGCAAGGCTATTCGCAATAGAGTCGCAAAGTGAATTACTCTCAAAATAAATGATGTTTTATAATGCTAATTAGCCACTTCTTGCTTAATCACGACAGTCGTTTCACTGCTGGATTAAAGGCATATCACTGCACTGATTTCATTAGGCTTTATCAGACAGATTTTTGGCTCAAGGGGGTAGAAATGAAAATCGGTGCGGCGCACAGAAATAGAAAGGAAAGACCTTCTTTTCATCCCTACGCCAAGTGCACCTTATCTCTGAGATCCGAAGCTTGAGTTCACCATCAAAAACCAAAAAATATCTGAAAGACATCGACGTGCATTACGGAGCCCCGTCATCTTCGGCGAATTGCGCTGTGCGGAGCTCTCCGGAGCTTCAGCATTCCGAGGCTCTGTCTCGCACCCCCCCACCCCTTTCTTTTTTGTAAATCGCTGCACCTTTCTCTGTCTAGCTCCGTGCCCCCTCCTTTGGTTGTGCCCTTTTGCTACTCCTCTGCCACCCACTCCCTCCTTTTCTTTCTGTTTGCCTCCCTCCCAAGCTTTCTCTCTCCCTTTAATTTACAAATCCTCCAGTGAAGGACAGGAAAAGTGAGCTCCATGGAAACCTGGCACCAAGCCATCTCATTACACCGCCAATTGATTCTGGCCCTACGCCACACTGCTGTCCCCTGCGAACCCACTTCCCATCATGCACCTGACATCCCCAGTCTGTCTGCAGCAAAAGAAAAAGACAGAACACACACAAAATCACACCCCCCCCCCCACCCTCTTTCTCCCGGTAAAGCTCTAAGCAGCGAAGACCGGACATAGTTCTTCATCGTGACATAATGAAATAGGCAGAAATGAAGAATAACTTGAAATAATTTGATTTATGAAACACGAGATTCGTTTAAGATCCGTGAAATATACTGCAGCCGGTCTAGCTTGTTCTAAATGGGGTGTTGAGACAAAGAAATACAGCGCAACTCATGAGTTAGACGTCACAGATACGGTTATGGAGATATATGTCATTTCAAACTGTAGTGATTTCCTTGGCTGGAAGTCTTTGTTTATCTAATAATGACTAAAAGAAACATCTGTCTGGGGTTGAAAACACTTACAAGCCCCTTGACATGTCACATCCTTGTAAACAAAATGATTAGAAAAGAAAATTTATTAACGATAATTAGCAGAACATGCCAAGATGTTCGAAATGTCATCAAAACGCACATCTCAAAATCTAATGCTTCGTATTTCTTGTGCTGTAAATATATCAAATAAACGTCCTGTCAGGAGTTGATCCTCTCACCCTGCCTTGGTCTAATCAAGAGAGGACACTTATATTTATCTGAAGCCCTGCCAAGAAGTTTCTTCTCCGGATATGAATTGCAATTGTTTGCAAGATGTGCTGCAAAGTCATCAGGATGGAGTAGCTTTAAGAAATAAATCAAAAAAAGGGAAGAAAAAAAAAAAAGTAAAATGTAACACACTGACAAATTGTTGACATAATGAACTTCACATGTTCTGGGGCTGACTCCGAGCATAAAGACGACTCGCATCTGGCACATGTGGTTTGGCCCAGGGAGTGCAATGGGGATAAAACTGACCAGCCGGTAGGACAGGAGAATAAGCAAGTGTTATCAGGCTATCTGCATGTTTAAGGGAATTAAATTTAAGACTTTTAAAAACCAGTAAAGTCAATGTTTTAACACCACATTAAAAGTTCCACTAGGAAAGGTGATTAGTGCAACAACAACAAAAAAATAAATAAAAAAAATAAAAAAATAAATATTTTTTTCACCTTTTGATGGTATTCAATATTTCAAGACAATAAAAAATACTAATAAAAGATGTTTTTGTGGGAAATTTGACCTTTTTTTAATTAAATGGATGAATAGATACTACAAAAGAACCACATTTTTTAAAAGTTAAAATCTGTTCTAATATTATAAATGTCTACTGAAATTTTAATCATGTCCTTACTGAATACAGTATATGCATTTATTATTTAAAAAATGTGAAAGTAGTAGTGAGTAACTAGTAGTAGTGAGTAACCAACAAATTGTCTACAAAATCATTTTAGATTTTATCTATGCTAAAGGCGTCTTATATATACTGTAGCTTTAAATTAAAATATCATTACATAAATAATAATTAAATTATATATTAAACACGCTTTCTAAGAATCTGTGACAACAGAAATTAATTTTCCAAACTTCGGGAACTTTGAGAATTCTGCAAAATACTGTACATTAATGTGTTCATGCGCTGGTACTGTTACTGGAAGCTGAAAGGATAAGTCATAATATTTAATACCAAAGAACCAAGGGGCGAGGATGTGTAGAACTTTATAAATGATGGACTTTCTGAATCCGTGTGCATATCTGGCAAAGCACCAAGCTGCTCATCATGTGTTACATGCCATAAAACAAACGGCGGGTCTCTAGAGCCGCGCTCGGGCTGAGCCAGCCACAGTCTGATACCACATTCCCACGATCTGGCCATTCACGAGGCGACTCTACCATCTCAGAATCTGTCATAAAGTGCAAATTTAATTTGATTCCCCAGAGAACGGATCATGATTATAAATTTCCATGAACTGCAAACACTGTGTGATACGATCAAGTTGTTGTGATGCTGATGACAAAAGATGGGTTCGAGCGTGCAGTGGCAGGAGGATAGAGTGTCCCATCAAGGCCTCTAATTGTCCCACTAATGTGGGCTTCAACAATATCAGTCAATTGATTCTTTTAACCGACGGCCTCATTGCACATAAAATCAATCTCAGTGATAAATCCTCTCATCGTTGCCCAGTGTGGGCAATTAGGCAGAGTTATTTTGGGGGATTTGAAAGGAATTCGATTTGGGGAGGGGTGGACTGGTACATACAAACAGTCTAAGTGCGCTGCAGCTGCAAGCAGAGCGCTGGCAGATAGAATTGAAGTCCCTGCCAGCGTGAGAGGCCCAAGTCTAAATGTACACAGGTTTTCTGAGGACACGCTAATTTATGTTACTCGATCCTGATGCAAGACAGGCTGTAGGATGCCGAACTTTGGGAGAGGCACGCAAGGAATCCGAGGTGAGGGGGCCAGATGTGAAGGGAGGAGGATACCTGCCCGAGAGGAAAGCACAGGTGTGATGGGGCACAGCTGAGAGCCACGGAGGGGCAATGACTATGACATTGCTTCATCTGGTACTTGAGCTCAAAAGCGTTCAAAGACTGAACGACTATGTCTAACTTCCAATGAGCCGCTAAATAACTCTTTTCCCACTTTCCGGTCTGATTTATTACTCATTACAGTGAGTATCTCCAAAATATACCTCATGGGATGTGCATGGAGTGTTTTGTTCTGGAGGTAACGAGCCATTGTGGTTGCAATTGCTGTGAGGTTGCCCAGACTTCCTTCCTCCGCTTTCTAATCAAGAGGGGAGAAGAATTGTAACTCTGTGAATCACCACCGCTGACTGAAGAAAAAAAACTTGCTCCTGTAGGAAACAAGAGGGTTTAACATGAAGGTATTGAAGGCTCTGAATAGAAAATACGACAAAATGCAAAGTATTGATGCATGAAACGTAATCATAAGCAGGAAAATTTCAGGAAAACAAAGCCTGGTGCAATCCAAACAGAAACGTCGAACTATACAAGGAAAAGTATGAATATATATATATATATATATATATTAATTAGCTTGTTCTCAAGGTAAATTCTCAAGCTACTGTAAACAGTGATTCTTTTCTCAAATTAAAGTCCATTATTCTATAGAAATAGCATTTTTCACTTCATTGTTACAGACATGCATATGGTAATTGCTGTTGCCATGGAGAAGTGAACTGCTACACGGGAGAGGAGATGTTGGCTGTGCTTACATATAAGCACATGTTTTCCATTTCTAGTAGATGGGAACATTTTTGAAGAGCTGGAGGGAGTTGTAAAATATTTCAGGATTGAGCTAAAATGATTTTTTTTATGGTGTTTTATCTAGAAACTCATGCCTGTATTTGTCTAAAAAAAGCATTTTGGTGAAACACACTGTTTCAGTAAAACACTGCGTATCTACATAGCAGTATCTAGTGTACAAAGAACAAGCAAAATGTGGCGTTTACAAAAGACCTTGAAGGGCTAGTTCACCCAAAACTTGTCATCATTTACTCACTCTTGTGTTATTCCAAACTTGCGTGAGTTTCAAGCTCAAACAACATTGGTCCAAGGTTATTATAGATGACTAAAACTAAAACTATACTTAAAAAAAAACACAACAAAAATCTAAATGGACTGAAATAAAGTAAATAAACTGGTTTTATTCCAGCTAGTTGCAACATTTCCCAGTTTCTTTACTTTAACATGAAATACTAAAATAACTAAAACTATATAAAAAAAATGAAAAAATTAACTATACAGACATAACTAATAAAAGTAAATAATAATAATGACACTAACACAAGAAAATTACTAAAACTTTAACCAAAATTGAAATGAAAAAATACAAAAATAAAAACTTAATTTTTAACCTAAAACTATATTATATTCACATTTTTCTAAATGTTTTCTATGTACAAAATAATTAACAAATTAATAATATATTTAAATAATAATAATTATGTTTTTATAATATAATATAATATAATATAATAGCCAGTGCCTGATTGTTCACAGTTCAGTAAAGGTCCTGAGAGTTGGTTTTTGTGGTGCCATCAGTCAGTCAGCATTGTCATGATGTCATTTCCTGTGGCTTTCCTTGGTTTGGCAACATTGGCTTAAACAATGTAACCACTTCATTCTTTTTGCAAATCCATTCGGTGCCGCTGTTGGCAGGAAATGAAACACACAACAGCTTTAACAGTACTATTTCTTTTCTTTTCAATTTTGGAAAATCTTGTGCTGAACAACACAACCAAATAAAAACGATTGTCAGTCCAATGATTTATCCAAGAAGTTTCAAGGAAACTTGGGATTTTTTAAGGAGGTACTTCTGAGGGCCTAAATCTTAATGTCCTTCTCCTCTCTGTCTTCCAATACTCTGCCTTTCTCTTTCTCTCTTTATGCAGTGAGTGCCAGGACCCTGCAGGGCTGGCTTTGTTTTTTAATAGGGGCTAATACTCGACCTTGGTTCCTTCCCGTGGGGACGGGGCCCATGAATACCCCCACTGTGCACCCCTCTCTCCCTCTCTTTCTGTATCCTGCTTATTCGCTCAGGGAATGCCAATGCTCTGAGGTAAGGAGCCTTTGTACCTCTATAACACACACACACACACACACATAGAGAGCGGTTCTGGTGGAGCTATTGTGAACCTGTTCCCTCTCACACTCACAAATAGAGAAACATAATAATTGCCTTGGATTGAAGAAGTAGAAAGTGGGCCGGCGCTGGGGTGCAGGCTGTGTGAGCCAGGTTAGTGTTACCACCACAGCAGGAGCATTAGTGGACACCATCAGAGGAAAGATGTCTGCTCACTGGCGTAGGTTCAATGTTACCAGACATTATCAGGACAAGTTAATTACAACAAGCTGCAGAAGCCATCTTCCATTATGGTTAATTTTAGGGCATTTAAGAGAGGTTTGCCCAGAAACAGACCCCCAAAATAAAGTTAAGCAAGATTTCTGCATTAGTTACTAGACTGATTTAAGAATCAACAACCACATTTTTTAAATTATTATTATTATCCAAAATGAATTGCATTTTAAAGACCTAAACACATACCACAAATTTGCACACACACCAGTTACTAACATTTTCAATCCAATATGGGTGTGGCAAAATGGCTCAAGCCTTTCCTTAAAACAAAAAAACGACCTTATAGGTAATTTGTGCAAGCATCATTACGACCTAAATTTAAGTTTTAAAGTAAAGCACCCTGTAGTAAAAATAATGACGGTGTTGTGTTGCGTCTGTCGTCATAATATGACCATTGATAGTCATTACCAATCAAAATGCGTGTTTATTTAAATGCAATGTGAGGACTTTTTACAGCAATCTCATGGTAACTTATACATATTTTTTAGTGTAATTTGTACGAATGACCACACCTATCCTAACCCCTCCCCTGACAGAAATCGTGCAAAGTCATGATTTATGGTGCATATACATATTTGTGAGCATGTGCGTTCTCTGGGATCAAACCCATGATCACATGATTATATATCATCATATAACACAATGTGCTACCAACTGAGCTACACGAAAACTCAATAGCACCACCTTTTCACTTTCAACGAAGTGCCTCTCGAGCTACATTTCTCTTACATGTACGAAATTTGGCAGACACATAACGCACCAATACTTACAAAAAGTCTCTGTTGTAAAGTTGTTGTTGTAACCATAGATATGACTTTTGACAAATTCCTCCTATGTTTTCCCATTTAAATGCCTATTGCCCTCCCTTTGTTGTTTTCCTATGGCCCTCGGGTGGGGTGGGAGGGCTCCTTCAATGCTGCATGGAGCTTTAATTATTATTTTTGTTGTTGTTGTAAATTGATTAAATTTCAGAATTTTAAAATAACCTACAAAAAAACTAACAAACAAAAAACATTTATACCAATCGTTAAAAAACGAAGCTACAATTTAATTCCATAATACTTTTGCTCAACAACTGTGGCATATAGTGCAAAACATCACTGATTAGTTTGACGTTTTAAACACATGCAAGAACATGCTTACAGATTCAACAAATCTTAGAAGGTGTTCGAATATTAGAATCATCTGTGAATTGTGTGATACTAAAGACTGGAGTAATTGCTACTGAAAATGTAGCTTTTTCTGTATTAACAACTGATGCTTCTGAATGTTAGCATCACACATATCCAGCTTCCTATCTATGCGTTTTCATAGACAGCATGTTTGTTTGGTAGCTCATAGAGTACAGAGATGTACTTAAGAGGCAGTGCTCTGGTTGGAATCCCATGTATCTACAGTTTGACAATACAGTTCAAATCTGCATAAACGGTAGTTGAAATGGCACGTCTGTCCTAACAAGGATTCATGTACTAACATGCGTTTTAGCACCAATCAGTGGACATTTCTCTTTGAAACTGCGGTGAAACGTGCACGAAAGGTACGAAAAAAAAGGTGTTGCATAAAAAGTGCACAGAGGTACATATTTTTATGAGACCAGGTTGTAAAATAGAAAACAGATATTTGAAACTTTATTCAAAAGTTATTCGGAAGAAAAAAATGTAAATGCTAAAGTATCACCTAATAGTAACATATATATATATATATATATATATATATATATATATATTTTTTTTTTTATTGGATGCCATCTGCTCTTGTAAGCCTGCAGTAGTGGATGTAGGGCAATACTGCAAACCAATTTTGGGGGCATCACTGCAGGCACTCCTAATACAGAGTGGCAGAAAAGGTCTTAAGCCTCAAATAGTCATATTCATGTGGAAGCTTGCACTGCTGCTTCAACCTCAAACCTAATATAACAGCGAATCCTCATGCGAATGACTGCAAAAGTCAAGCAGCTGAATTATTCAGCTATGAACTATTCGTCCTTCTCTGAAGATGTAATTGAACGCTGAAGAAAACTTACAGAAGCACATACAAAGTGAGCATTAATAATCTGCATTTCTTAACACATTCACATGTTCTCTCTTTATGTTAGAACTCAGCCACTCATGTATATGATATTGACAGCATGTGTGGATGCATGTCGCAAGGTCATTACCTTTCTGCAGCTTATCATTGTAACCTTGGAATGCATCGGATGAAAAGGGGTGAACTACTGGCAATGTATAGTAATTGCTCCTGAGAGGTAGACTGCTCATATAACTCAGATCAACTCACTTTTATGTGTTTATGTATTCGCAAACAGCAACCTGTTCTGTTTGCACAGCATTTACCGCTAATGTGTTATAAGTAATACTTAACATTCGGCAACATGTGCAAACTGATAAACCTGAGCTAAAAAAAAAGAGAAAACCAAAAAAAAACGTGTTGGCACAAATCCCTCATATGCATTTAAATAATGTGTCAATGGTTTACTAACTCCTGCTTAAGCCTTGAATTAAAGCCATACAGCTGTGTGACAAAGACGCAGAGCTGCTTCAAACTGCACTAGCCTTAAACTCAATCTTCTGACTGACCTTCTGTCAAAACAACCATGATCACTATTTACTGAGGTCATTAAAGCCCTTTTTACAACAAGCATCTATACAATGGCCCCTCCGCCCACTTTGATGATAGTCCTGAATTTGGCAAAAAGTATCAACCAATCAGAGTGGACTAAATCATTATTTTAAACAGGCAAATGGGACCTTTCAAGAAAGTCAATGCGATGAGTTAATATAATCGCAATCTAAGGCATTAGTTTAATGACTGAGTAAGATGGTATGCGGTATCCATAAACATAAACCTGACCGCAAAAAGGAAGTGGCTTTGAGATGCCAATTCTGACAACTCAACAGCTAGCGTTTACAGATGCTTAGATATGCAGAGGCTGTTCGACATGCCTCAGGCTAGACATTTTAAAAACAACATTAAATGGAAAGAAACAGTTATACTTGGTGATCTTGACTGAATACTAAAACATAAGAGAAATGTAAAGGAAATGTATACAAAGTTCCATCAAAATGTGACCTACTTAAATAGGAGTCATCAAAATCAATTATTTTGCTTTCGCTAAGAAAGCATCAGCTAATAACTTAAAAGTAAATGTAAACTATACAGTGCATCTCATTTATGTCTAAAGTAATGCATTTAGTGACCTAATGCAATCTTGTAATGCTCTCACTACGACCTCATTAAAAGCAAGCCAAGAGAAAGAACATATCGAGATGATTTTCAAAAGGCAATTAGCATATATACCACCTACGAGAAAAATATTCATATAGTATCTAATAATAAAGAGCTTTAGTGGATGCTATGATATGAGCAAAACATTAGTCTATTTTATAACACACTCATAACCTTTGACTTGTCATTTAGACTAAAATAAATCTCAAGAGAATCTCACAGTAATTTTTGATTTGTGCCATGTTTGATGCTTGTTTACTGCTCTTTATCCTTGGGGGATACATTTTTACAATTTTGTAGTAGCACTCATGTTGATAGATGCGGTTGGCTTTACAATACACTGCTTCCTTTTAACATTAAGCATTCACTTATTGAATGTTGAAAGAGTTTTTGCATAAACTAAAATGTCCCAGATGCTAATTATCAACTGCTGATGCACTTTGCCAAAATGTTCTTGAGTGCTGTCCTTGTGTCTTTATCTTAATACAGCAAAACCTCATATTTTATACCGTACAAAGCCCAAATAACAGGGACAGAATAATATTGGGTTCCACTTTGCATGAATTTGTGTTTTTGAGTGATTATTGACATGCCGCACACAGTACTGTCATCAGTCTAGCGTTTCAAAAAGCTTTAATTACTCAGAATATCACTTCATTTCATCATTCAGATGTGCTTTAAATACATTTTCAAAAGTCCAAAAGCTTCATGCAAAACCATGCTGACCGTTTTGTAGTATCTTAGCAACAACACGAGCATCTGATCTTTTCCAATAAAAAGCTCTAAACACCAGGTCAAGGGGTCTTTCCAACAATAAATAACACTTTAGTCCCTGGCCTGGTGGCAGAAATATTTTTATGGGATTAATGTTTGTAAGATTTCACGTCTTATCAGCGAGCCGATTGGATGGGAGTCTCAAGACAGTGCTATCTCACAGCGGCTGACACTGACATAAGTGTTGAAAATCAGCAGCGGTCTTTTTCTGCTCTTTTGCCGTTGACAGCGTGTTGTCCAGCCCAGTTTAGGAGGGAGAGAGAGTAAAAGTCGAAGCATTCTCACAGGACGAAAGAAGTGGTCTCGGGCCAGATGGCTGCCCTACAGCTCTGGACTCAATACCTAGCCCTTGATAGAGCAGACAGGCCGGTACACTCTTCAAAAAGGCCTGAAAGAAAATACAGGCAGAAAAGACTTGCCTTTCCAAAACTTTAATTACCCAACTGTCTGCTGCTGCCTTTCAGTGCTGATCTCTGGACTGCCCACCCCTCCTAAAAGCACAGGGAACCCCAAGAGGATCCTAAACACAAGACACAATGCGAGGGGAAAAACGAGGGGAGGAAAAAGGGAAACGGGCGATGCAATAGACACGGGAAAAAAACCAAGAAAAAAACACATGCACACGCAAACACTAATACACGCACATAAAAGAAATGCAAATGCATGTGTCTGGGGCGACAGGCATTAACTAGCATTGGTGCCATTTATTTTTATCTGTTGTCTCTTTGCAGTGGGAGGAAGGTGTGTGATAACTTCCTTAAGCCCGGCTTAAAAGAGCTACGCAGTCAGGATGAGTGCTTCTTCCAGAAATATGCCACTTACCAGAGGCACAAAGGAGACGGAGCCGTCTAAAAACGTGCTAAGAGACAGCTGTTGTAAAAATAAGCTTCTATGAAATCCTGACAGCGTGATGTCTTAATAAAGAGCAGAGAAGAACTCTGTGGTAAGAGAAAAAGCTGATTAAAGCAGGAGCTGACCAAGCTAAAAGTAGGGATGCGCAGATCTACGTATTTTCAAAATCTACTTGTCAGTGGGTTGCCTGAATGACCTTTTCAACCTTTTAATCTTGATCAGATGTGTTGCTTATAGGGGGCATTTAGATAAGATGTGTTCTTGTGTTGAAAAACTTGGAGAAATGGGACAGAACGCAGGGGTCGGGAGACATGCTGTTGAAACTGGGACTATTTTTAACTGTACATACTTCTTAAAAATATGACGTTCAATGTAGGATGTTCTGTCTGTATTGTCAACTCCGCAAGATGCGATCCAACAGCCAAAGACATCCATCTGAATGAGTGTGACTATAGCACCGGGATGCATTTTTAAAAAACAATTTTTCAGAGAGGGTTTTAGTGTGTAAACCTAACAGTTATAAGCACCGTACTGCCTCTAAAAATATAAAAACATAAAAATATATAGATAAGGAAGATCAAGTTCAAGTAGTTGACCTAACTGATAAAGATTCACAAAATATAATGGCCCCCTTGCAATAAAGGTTTAATATATTACAATGTCATATATATATATATATATATATATATATATATATACTGTATATAAATATATATAAACAAATCTTATGCATAACAGTACATGCAGAAAAACATTAATTGTACAATTTTGAAATTAATCTAACTGCAAAATTATAATTGGTCATGCTGTCATTATAAATAGTTCAAATATTACCTGTAAAATATTATATATTATATTGTGGTTATTAAAATTGTCACACTCCCACAAAATTATATGCAGATTTGATTTCTTTTCACTGTTTAAAACTGTGCTGTCAATAGAAAATATATACAGTATATAGCATATGAGCATACTGTATATGAGAGTCACACTGAACATAGTCCTTAGCCTTATCTTCAAGAATTGACTAAAACACATCTCTTCCATCTTTTTTGGCCCTATAGCTTTAACTCTATTCTTAAGAGGACGTTTTATTCATTTTCTAACTTGTTTCCTTTTTTGTATTCTGTTTTCTTTTCTTTTTATTATACAATTAAGCAATGCCTCTAACACTAACCTGCTATATTTTTTTCTAATCTTTTTTGTTTTTATTACATAATTGGAAAAAAAAACCTTGCTGTGTTCTGCGTTAAGCTAACTGAAACAATATATATTGCTTTCTCCCTCTCTCTCTATGTATATATATATATATATATATACTGTATATCGCCATATATGTATGGAAATTATTAAAGTCCTTAGCAATATTAATGAACTGGATAACTGTGAATGTTTAAAAAAGCTTGTGCCATCAAAAGAAATCACAATTAATTTAATGAGTCCTGATCTGTCTTAGGATTTAGAATGAAATGAAATTTGGCTATGTAAAAATGAAAATACCTTGACCATCATAAGTTCTGATGTCAGCTATGACAGCCCTAAAAATATGTGGTTGTTTTTTTCTCGCAGACCCCCTAGCACTGCCTTCTGGTACTGTGAAATTGCCCAGACCTATGGACTAATCAGCCATTGGGACCCAATGGTCTGAGCCGGCAGGCCGCCTGTGCTTCAGACTCTCCTGTAAGCAACACTGTAAGTAATATTCCACCATATGGATAAGTATTATCTGTTCAAAGCTTAGATCAGGGAGGAGTAAGGTAATAGGCACAAGGGGGCATATGGCCAGGTTTAGAAAGCAGGCTGAAACTGAACCGTACGCTTTTCTGTCTCACGCCCAACGACTTCCATGAAACAGATACAACGATGGTCCAAAAAACGCTGCATACCTGATGATGCATGTCGAGAGGAATCTGAGACCCAATGCCGCACCACCCTGCGAATGACCTCACATTCATTGTCTGTCAGGTGTTAAAAGACGCTTTGCAGGAACGCGGCGCCAAACTCTCCCCGTCAAAAAACACACGGATGAGACAAGCACGCATAAGTTGTGTTTGTTGTTGTTTTTACTAAACACGCCAAGGCTAGGGAACAGCAGGCAAAGTGTGTCTCTTCTTCTCACGGTTGAACATATGGCAGTCCAAGCCAACAAACAAACAAACATAGGGAGCAACACACAAGTGCGATCGCAGGATGGAAGTGTTAGTGACTTCTCTTTATAGTTGTGTTGAATGGTTGTTGGGGTGCCTGGGGAGAGAGACATGTCAGGCTGACAGCGAGCAGGACAACCAGTGAAAGGAAGAAAAAGGAAAGCAGGAGAGGGAACAATGATCAGCTTCATATGGGGAAGACATCTTGTGGCTCTGCAAAGCCAGGCCAACTTACAAAGAGCGGCATTGTTTCTGCAACAGCCACCTCTGTGCCTCTCTCTGCTCCAAGACCGGGCCGTACGGGGCCTGCCTGGGGCCGCTGCAACCTGCCCCGGACCCCACACGCCTCCGCCGATCCTCTTCTAAAGTTTCATGTCGTTTGAGCTTATCATTTTTAGAGTTTTTACCTCTGTGAGAGTTCTGACACTGAATTATGTTTCACGCAGACTCGTAAGCGGAGTCCGGCTCATGTTTCAGCCGCAGATCGCTGACCGATGAGGAAATGTTTAAGACAAACACACACATTGAAATCCATGTTAAAAGAAGCACAGGTCACATCCTGAGAGGGTCTAGCAGATATAGGGATTATGTTGCTTTGGCGGGCTCGGGATGAGGCGTAGAACGCAGGCCAAGGACTAATTGAATAGATAAGATCAAAAGCTGGATGAGAGAATTCTTCCGAGCTAAAAGGCTGAGAGGAAACCAGCAGTAATGGAAAAGGAGGATTTATCCTGCACTTTCTGAATGACAAGGGTATGAAACGAGCGGACACCTGAGAGAGAATGACGTCCATTTCGTGAACGTAGATGGCTTTGCTTAATGAGCAAGTATGATTACGAGCTCTGGCGCTAAAGCAGATCCAAGTGAATGGAAATGGAAGCAGACCACATTCCTTTAGCATTCATGGGACTGTTTTGCCTCCCAAACCGCAAGGATACAAAAAAGTTTCCCAATCCCAGATTGCTCTTGTTGAACATGTACACCAAACATGTCTCAACAAACACAGCAGAAGACAGACCGACTTCTGTTTAAAAAGGCACTGAACAGATCTTCCTATTTTTGCACGAGCTGACCCTAGCAGTGCCCCTTTCCAAATACTCTATACTTTCTACACTTAAACACACATAGAGAGAAACAAATATACACTGCAGACTGCTCAGGATGGGTGGCTAGACATCCAACAGCCATTTCAGTTTATGTTTAGCTTAATATATTTAGCCTAGGTGCTTTACAGAGGATCGTTTTAAAGAAGCTACGCTTTCAGACTTATGTCATTAAAAAAAGACGATAAACTAGACCCCATCCAGCTGACCTTACTGGCAGATTGTCTGTCAGGACAACATTTTCCTAGAAGTTGTGTCTCTGAATTGCTTCTCTATATAGCCATCAGAGCACATTTCCTGATATTCACCATCTTTAAGAAAATATTTTGGACTACACTTTATTATTAAAATTAAAAATCCACTTTTAATGTTTACATTATAATGTTGTAACTTTATAAAACACATATAGCATTTCAAACAACTAAAAAAGCATGAATTTTTGCGTGTGTGTTGATTTACAATGTACATTTATCTGCCATCAATCATTCCATGTAAATAATTGCATTTCTACTGACTAGTCAACTGCTACTTAAAAAAAAAATCACATTTCTTTAAAATGTAATTTAAACAGCACAGTCCTATAGTTTTGGACAGCCCTAAATGCCCCACTATTGTTACAAATGGGACTGAGGCTTGTGGATCCATTCTCAAAGCTTTAATTGAAAAACTGGGTTAACGTAAGTAAAGTTTAATTGGGTTAAAGACAGGCTGGGTCAGGAAAGCAGCAAACAGGGCTGTCCGAGATTAAACACAAGAATATTCCAGATGATAAGCAGGGTCGGTCTACTAACAGTATCCAAAGCCAAAACCAGAACAATAATAAGACAAAGCGGGAGTCGGCACACAGGCGATCAAAAACAAGACACAACTAGGCTAGGGATAACACTAGGAAACTGCTTTGGACAATGCTAACTCAATACGCTGCGACTAGCTAGCAAACACACACCAGTTATAAAGGGGAGACAATGGGTTATAACAAGGGGGCGGGACTGATAAATGGTCAAGGAAACCAGCAAGGGAGCTGAGGGACAGGTTAAACAGAACATAGTCCGGGGTGGAGTGCCCTACAATTTGTACAAATTACCTACAGCTAACCCTGCCCCTAAACCTACCCGTCACTGGGATTTAGACAAATCGTACCAAATTGTACAAGTGTACAAGAATTAGAACAAATTTTCCACCTTGTACGAATTGGTTGTGAGACTGTGTTGAAATATCATATAATCCAGATGATAAGCAGGGTCAGTCGACTGTAGCCCACGCTGCATTTAGATGAAGTGTAAATATGTGCTACAGTACGTGAAAAAAAAAAAAAGATTTCTCTGAAGCAAGCTTTAATTAGAATTACAACAATTTCTACTAAAAAACAGCTTTACTGTGTTTCTGTTTACTCTCATGCTGATCTTGATGGACTGAACAGAAACAAGTTAATGAAATGCTTTCCATTTCAAAGAAGGCGGAGCCTCAAAACACACCTACCTAATACTCCATCACCACTGACCAATCCAAAGGTGTTTACCAACATTTCTGAAAAGTCTGCAGTTTCGAACTCCCAAAACAAACAGCAAGCGATTTTGTTCAAAATGATGTCAAACCAGTTTGTAATCCAATTTTCATTTGACCTGTATCAGGGCCTTAAAATACACAACAAACCAACCCAAACAATCAAACACAGGCCAAATGCACAGCAAGATGCTAACACACAAACAAACCAATATGGGTAAGGTCACTCCATACTTTCTATTAGTGTAACATGGACTCGCTGCCCCTGGGCATCCGCTCAGAGACTATAATCATCTTGTTTATTAGTAGATGAAATGAGGAACCATCTGACAAGCCTAGTATCCGTCTGTCGGGTCAACAGGGGGGTTACTCTGTTCCTTTTTTATTTTCACCTCTTTCTATCGTCCCATCTTTATTACCTCTCTTTCTTTACCATCATCACCCTCTTCTCTCGCTGCTTTATTCAACCCCCTCCTGCCTTTTCAGCCTCTTTCTCGCTCTTCCTTATTCACAGTCTGAATGCCAAGGACAGAGAAGGTCAGGCTGCTTAGGATGGGAAAGCTGGTGGCCTCTCAGCAGCAGTCATTAATGTACAGATACTGCAGAGCTTCACACCCAGAGAAGCCAGACTGAAGGGAGAGCGGCTGACAGCTCGCCCGGCGTACTAATGCACAGCACCACAGCACCTCTTCCGCTCTCATCAGGGTCCCTTTGCAGGGAGCCGGAGTCTATCAGAGCAGATCATTCATCTAGGTGAGCGGGTGAATGGTTGATCTGGGGTTATTTGTGCAGTCTAAAGGCTCGACTGTGAAATTCATCACCGTCCCTGTACCATGTTTGAGCGGCTCTCCTAATTAGCTTTCAGACACTATTTAGGAGCTCGTTTTGGCGTATCACTTTATCAGCCTCGGCTTGAGGGATTCATTAAAGCCATTAAAGTTTTTCTGAAATCATCTCGTTCAACTCCAAGCAGCAACAAAGGCTGAATGCAGATGATGCCACGCTGACAAAAAAGCATTTAACTTGCATTTAAAGTGCAGGACTTTCTTACAATCTGTATCTCATGATACTTAAGCACGCTCAGTCCTCTGCAGAGACATTGGCTGATTTGCCTTGACTAATAGCGATACGATCGAATCAATCTTTGGTTAGAGGAGAAACATCCAGACACCTGAGGTGAACGAGGCTCCATAGTATGTGCTTCTCTGCAAAATTCTGTGTCTTCTGTTTTCTGAAAATGGAATTGACACCAATAAATATAATGACAAATGTCAGTATTTTTTACCATATACAAAAAGTTTAAAAACAAAGTCTCAGTTTTGTCTTGTGATCATGTTAAGGCAAGCTTTTTTGCCAATCCCTGTAGATGTAATTACGGTAATAAAAGTCCTAGTGCATGTCCTGAATGAGTTAAAGTTGAAAAGTTTCCGTGTCGACCGGGCTCGAAAAAAAAGATGGTTGCCATAAACGGAAGGATCAGAGACAAAGTAGATCATATATATATATATATATACACACATCATATTTGTAGGTCATGCGTGTTTTGACCATTTTGAATCTGATCGGGATGAAATAGGCTAGTCAGTGACTAGTTATGATGTGGATTGATGATCCATCGAGAATATGAATATGAATGCACATGTGTGTGTGTGTGTGTGCACGTGATTTATATATGGAGTATGTGTGTATATTTAGGTATACAGTAAATGTATGTAATGTATGTAGCCTAAATGTGTATGTGTGTGCCTGTTTGTTCTGTTTATTGAATGCAATTTCACTTATTCAGATTATTATTTACAGGTGAAAGAATATGATATCTAAATGCTTTTTTGAAAATGCAGTACTTCTTTCTTTTTTGTGCAGAATTTTGTATTTCTGATGAAACCTATCTGCATTCAAGTGGTGATAAATCAAGAATTCACAAAGAGATTATTTTGTAATTATTAAAATTATAAACACAATAATAATTATTATTATGTATTTAATATTATAACTATAATTTGTAATATTAGAAATGGTGCTGGTCTGCAACAAAAAAAAAAAAAAAAATAATGTGTTCCTAGATAAGTTTTTAATAGTTCTGTTATTTTACATAGATGAAGGAAATGTACAGCAGTTCATAGGTGAATATTACAATGTAAAAAGGGACCTGCTGGGGCCGGGAGTGGAGGGGGAGGTGGAAGCGATCAAACCAAGTGTGAAAACAGCATAATTGACATCAAACAGAGCTTCAGGATTCAGCAAGTTCAAAAATGCTGCAGTCTGACCCTAGAGCTTGAAGATGATTTCACAGCAAATCCATTGTGTTTTGTTATTTATTTTAAGATTCCACTGTTCGTAGATGAAAGCCGACAACCTTTTATGACGATCCAGCGGTATATTTTTAACCGTCCTTAAATTGGCGAGACCTTCAGATGACTTGCAGATGGAAGCGCTTAGTGCAAAAGTCTGCCTGTCATTAACACAAATTGTCTGTAATATTTGTAAAAGCAGTTTTTGTAGCTCTCTGTCTCTCATCACACATTCTGCACACCTTGGCGGCCTCCAGCCTGAGAGGAGACTGTGGAAGTGAGTGACTCGGCTTTCTGCTCTGACCCCGTGACCCTGCTGCAATTAAAATAAGGCTCTCTCTTTCCTCTACTCATGCTCATCAAAAGAAGCTCCTGACTTAAGGTCATTCCACAAGCTGCTGTTTTCTGAATGAGCGCACTGGGCTTGTGGCACTGAAGAGAGTAGCCGTGTGGAGTAACGTTTAGAGATTTGTTCTCTGTGAGCAATTAAACAGCATCTAGGACAAGTGTTGGGAAGTGACTATGAGTCTGTTAACTTAACTACACTTTTTTAGTAGAATAACGATGTTTTGAAGCTTTTACATTAACAATTGATCTAACAGGTAGCAGTGCAACCACAGCTTTAAAAGCTGAGAAATACATAATTTTCAGAATAATCAAACATGCAGTCAGCTCAAATTTACTAAGATGGCATGTTTAGAGGGATCACATAAATAAACTAGAAAGTGTTCACAAGAAATAGGAATGATTTACTCTTTCGCACTAAAGAATTACTACTACAGTCTTCAGTAGGGGTGGGAATCTTTAGGCACCTCATGATTCGATCCGATTCCGATTTTTTTACCCAAATAAATTTTTCTGCTGTGCAAATGCATTTTTAAAACTTTACATCTTAACCAACATTGAAGTTTCTATGCTTTTTGTTTATATTTGAGATTTTTGTGTGTCAGTACTGCCATCTTAAAAGTAGGGGTGTGAGTTTCAGTTTCACAAACTTAAGCCAGGACTAGGCCTTAATTAAATTAAGAGATTAATGCATTTTTTTTTTTACAAAATTTTAAGATATGTCAGAGCAAGATATTTTCAGTTGAAGCAGTTCAAACATGCATTTTAGTCTGTGACTATCTTAAGCCTTGTCTGTGAAACCAGGAGAATATCACATTCTCATTCAATATTACTGCACATGGCTACATTTTAAATCAAATTTATTTTGTGCAAATTTTACATTATTATATACACAGGCTACTCTTTTAAAACTATTACTTGTTTTAAAAAGTGCTCTTTGATGATATACGAAAGTTTACAGAAATAGTTTTTACTTTTAATAGTTGTATTTTGTTTTTCCTCTGCATTATTCCTGCTTGATTATTACTGATGAGATTACAGACAGCAGCTTTAACAGGCACCATTCAGACTAATGCACAGATCTCTTTTGATATATCAGATGTTTTGCTCTTCTCTGAAAACATAACTGACGGTGTGTACATCAGTTTTGTATAAATCATTTGAAAATGCAAGTGCATTTAACCGCGGCCGCGATCAGCCTCTTCAAGACAAACAAACACAAAACGCACGTGACTGTCAGTGACAAAGTCCGTCAGCGCGCAGGTTTCGTGCATCTAATACCAATGCATTTCAAAGGGTATATAAAAAAAAACATATCTAAAGGAAAACGCTACGAATGGAAGCACACACTGTCAAACAATGTGCACGTGTCTCAGCGCAAATTCTGTGCAATGAAGCCCGGTGCGTCTCGAGCGCACACATGTGCCATATGCGGGGGAAAAAAAGTCAGTTATGAAATATTCCGGATCGATTCAGAATCGTTGAAGAGAGAATCGCGATGCATCGCTGCATCGATTTTTTCTCCCACCTCTAGTCTTCAGTGTCATATGATCTTTGAGAAATCATTCTAATATGCTAATTTGGTGCCTAAGCAACATTTATTAGTATTATCAGTGCTGACAGTTACTGTGTAATGTTTCTGTAGAAACAGTGATACATTATTGTAGAATTATTTGACTAATTGAAAACTTAGCTTTGCTCATGCTGGTATTAATTTAAATATGTTTAATTGGAAATATGAAAACACTGTCTCAGAGTAAAAAGTTAAACAAGTCATTGCGAAATCTCATATAGTGAAATATGTCACAGCATGAAATACATTGTCACAATTCTGAAATATAAAGTGACTAAGGTTTTTTTGTTTAGCTGTACCTCAGCAATTCTGGCAGTGGTTTGGCATTTTTCACATCAATAGGACTTCAATTTGGTTAGACATTCTCTCTTAATTCTCATTAATTGTCTTAAAGTTTGTATGTGTGTGTGTTGAGCAGCTGGTAGTGGGTCAGCTGCTGTGTTTCAAGGCTGATGACCAGAGAATAAAAACAGCTGCATGGAAACGCAAGTTTTGTATTCTCTCCATGTGCCAAATATTTGTTTACACAAGCAGCTATTAAAGGCATCCAATTGATGCCTGCAAATATCAGTAATGCATGTGCACAGAAAAAAACCCTGCATACTTACATTTGAATGATGACTTTGTGCTACGTGTCGAAAATCTGGTGGGTAACCCCTGAAAACAAACAAACACAAAAAAGATATTACTTCAAAATGAGACACATACAGTATAGAGTCCAGTGAGCTGTTGAGATTTTCTCTTCTCACCTCCACTAAACACACGTTCCTTCACATATATGCTAAAAATGAAATATCCCTGCTGCAAACACCCTAAAAATAAAGCACACCCTTAAAAGTGCGGTGCATTCTGTATAGAAAACTAACTTCCCCTAAGCAGGCCTATGCAGCATACAGTAGTGCCCACCAGAAACGCACATGCTGTTATTGTTACCATTATCTTTACTGTTATTCCTGTTTGCCAGTGCAAACACATTCCACCCATTCCTGGCCCGCAAACTATTGGTTGAAAGCTGGACTCCTTCAAAGACAGATTTCTCATTTACGATCAACTTTTTCCTTGCATTTTTCAGACAGGCAGCCAATTCTGGGCATGCAGTCAAACAATGGGAGACGAAAAAAAAAAGTTTTTTTCCTCTGACACACACGCTCCTGCTGCATAAGCTCACCGTTTTCTTTTATTGCGCTCAAATATTTTTAAATCTGTTGGCTTTTACGGTAAATGGCCTTAATTATGACCCTGCGTTCCAAGCGATGGCAAAGTAAGCATAGAGCTATTAGCGCATGGCTCCTGTATGCCTATTAAACAACATGCATCCAGGCAGGCTACTGTCTCTCCATGCCTACCTGTGCACAGCAGGTTTGAAAGCAGCCTTTTAGGCAGTCTATTTGTCCTCTGTGTTAAGGGCTTTCATTTCTTTAGTTTGGCATTTCATGGTGAGCTGCTCTTGGTTCAACCCAGTATGACTGAGAAATAAGAAACAAGCAATGCAAAAATTGACTGTCACAAGCTTATAAATGGGCGGCGTATATTTTAATGTGCATAAAAAAAGCAATTAATGACTGCAGCGAGAGGGAATTATCGCATAAATGGAATATGACACACTGGTAATTAAACAAGTTTTCTATAAATGACTATTTTAATTCAAAATATTGAACTATGCGCGTGCCATATGCAAATATGATGTTTCAACAATCTGAAGGACACGCATACACAATATACTTTCTAATCAAAGACATACATTGTCAACTTTAATAACATCCAGTGTCACAGCACTGTGATCGTCATGCACGCTCTGAGAATATAAACCACACTCCATTGACTCTTGCTGGAAGAACAATGCAAAACATGTTGTCTGTTGCTTTAAAAATGTTCTTTGCTAGTGCAGTTGTAATTTTATCTTTCTCTCATCACTCAAATATTTCCTCTGGGGTGCTCATTTCACAACAAAAGCCTCATAGATTATGATGGATTAGAAAAGTGGACAATGATCCAGGTTTCAATTATCTAGAAAAAAATACCTAGAAAATGGCAAAAAACTCTCAAGGTTAAATTGTCTTCAGCATGAATAAAGGGGTTTCCCAAAATCATCAAAAAAGCAAAGGAAAGAATGCTGCCAATGAAGGACAAGGTTTGTTTTACAATTTAACCTCGAAAGTAAAAAATATATATTTTTCAAAGCATGTATTTTATATTTGTATTCTTTTTTAAACAAGTGTCTGCTCTGGCTTCAAGTATTTGAATTTAACACTTATGCATAAGCATAATTTTTCAATGTTCAGTCACTTCAAAAAACAAAAGCTTTTTTTTTTTCTTCACTTATCAAAAGCACCAACTGAGGGAAAATAGCAATGTTTAGTACTAAAGAAATAGTCTCAAAAATTATCTTTCTGTCATAATTTTTCAACCTCATTTTTGTTTTCTTTTCTTTTGTGGAACATCAAAAAGAATATATATTTAGAAATATCAGAGTGTTTTTGTCCATACGGTTACTAAAAGAGTTTAGTTACCAACAATCTTTAAAATAACTTCTTTTGTGTTTCTCAGAAAGAAAAAAAAAGTCTGTTATTTTGTATGATTTCTGTGATTTATATTGTGATTTGTGTAGATTTTAAGATGGCAGTGTTTGTTGTCTGGATGTGGGTGTTAAGGATGATTATGTGCTCTGGATCCCATCATGAAACCCACTGAAATAAACCAGACTTGATTTGTGATTAATTATATAACATTACGTTACATAATTAAGGGAAGGAATTAATTAAGGTGAGGGCCATACTTCGGGTAGCCACTCTGAGCAGTTTCCAGGTTTGGACTTTGCTTATTGATTTAATTTTCTTTTTATGTCAGACTAGATGAAAGCAGAACCACCAACTGTTATTTTACCTAGAAAATCAAGCATATGGTCCAAATCCATAATCAAGGTGCACCAGGCAGCTCATTCATACATTCAGATATAGTTGCAGTATTCGCCGAAGGTCAAAATAAATGAGGGGCAAATAATATACCACAATCATGGACATTTTGGATGGGATGAGGACCTGAAAAATAGTAGGTAATTTGCTACATAATTTTAACCAAGGTTGAGTGAGAAAAAACACAGATGTGTTTGATTCAGATGGGATTAAAGTTAAAGTATGACTATAAACTGTGAAAACTAGTCAGATCCGAATAGGGCTTTACAGAGGTCAAAAAAAGTCTTCAGTAGCCTACAGGTGGGTCACAGATGCTGTGTAATGAACGAAATGCAGCTGACCATAAAAGTTTGGATGGTTAGAATAGGAATGCATAAACAGAAATGATTGTAACAAAATATAAAACTAAAAAAATCAGCTTTTAAAACTTACCGGATCTTGGTATTTATGTAACTGAAAACATAGAAGTTATATTTAAATTAAATATTTACAGCAAATAATTTTTTTGGCTGATGCTAGCCAAATTATGCCCTCAGGCATAAAAAAGGTATATTGAAAATGGATTTACTTGCATGTTTTTTGTGTGTTGAGAAATGCCAACACAAATCGTACGTATTCATACGAGGTGGCAATCTGTGCTAATTCGTACAAATTTGCATGACCTCACTTGCACGATTTTGTACGATTTGTGATGGGTAGGTTTAGGGGAGGGGTTAGGTCATTCATACAAATACATACGAATTGACAACTCGTAAAATATGTACAATTTAGTAAAAAAACATATGAATTTGAACGAATAAGCCACCTTGTAAAATATGTACGAATTGCTGTGAGACTGGACTGGAAATGTATGTTTGTTGCATGTTGAGAAATGCATGTTTATTAAAGACTGTGTGAATGTTTGTGGTGCTGATGGAGAATGCTGTATTGTGTGGTGGTTTATGGCAGTAACTGGGCGTCATCGACTGCTGCAGTCCTCGCTCTCACTCTCTGTCTCACTCTGCAGTCATCAGCGGCCCATGAGAGATGGCAATTTTTTTTTTTTGTGAGTGTCCTTAAATGACCCGGTGTCCCATTTGCCTCCCTCCCTCTTTCTCTCAAGGCTGTTTCCTTTTTCTCTCTCAAATCATCCTCCACGCTCCCTTGCTTTCTGAATCTTTGGCCTGTGCTCTGTCCCTGTCACTCTCTCTCTCCCTCTGTCTGTCTCAATCCACCTTTTCTCTCCAAGAATAATTCATCATTCCTCTCTAAGGCTCTGGCCTCCAACAGTTTTGAATTCTTGTTTATTTCTTCTAAACATATCTCTGACCACCCAGAGTTACATAGTTTTAAATTTTTGATTTAGTTTTTATTTTCAACTTGTCTTCTCATTTAACTTTCCTTTTCACTCTTTAGGTTAGTTTTATAATTTCTTTTAACATTTTTTATATGACCTAATAATGAAGTCACACAAACTTATAAAATGAAAATGAAAACCTACCTAGATTCACAGTAATTTTTGTTGAATTTATTTACAAGCTCTTCTAAGGGCTTTTAACATTATAAAGGGTTTTTAAACTTTTAAATATATATATATATACTATGCATTTTATAAAAAAATATTTTAGTTTATATTTCTCTATATTATTATTATCACTTTCAGTATTGATATTTTATATAAACGTGTGTATTTATATAGTAATATATAGTATTAGTTACTGTAGAATCACTACACTGACATATCATTTCTTTATTTATATATATATATATATATATATGTGTGTGTGTATGTACGAAGAGTTTATATGCAAAAACAGATAACACCAGTTTTTTAATTTTCAAAAATCATGTTTTTTATTATGTTATCGTGTTTTATTGGGTTAGTTGCAAAATAAACCAACTGCAGTTTGATTGAGATTAATTGGAATGCACAATGAAAAAAACATGATTTTTGAGAATTGTTATTGTAGTAATCCGTTTTTGCTAATAAACTTCATATTTTATATATATATTTATACACACACACACACGAATATAGTATTTTTTGTGCTTTTTACACTTTTTATGTATATAATCATATTATGCATTTAAAAAAAATACTTCCAGTTTATCTCTCTATATATTTTTACATTTTATTAATTGAATTTTATGTATTTTAATTTATTTTCAGTATTGATTTATTAAATATAGATTTTTTGCATTTAAAACTAACATTAACATTTTTTGTGTGTTGTTTTTTAACGTATGTTTTATATTGATATATTTAACATATTATAAATTTCACATTAATTCCGTTTCATTCTGTTTGTTTTATTTTCAGTAACGTGAACAGCACTGCGACCACCTAGTATCATTCCGTCCTCACCCCTCCCTGACTCTCTCCGTCTCTCTACATCCTTTTCTCCTCCTCCCTCTTGAGGCTGATGGAAGAGGGTGGGGTAAATCCGCACTGGTTGCCATGACACCAGACAGACCTTGTTCGGTGAAGGCACGTAGTTTCCTCTCTGCTCTATTTCCCCAGAGTCTTAAACGCAGAATAGAGTGAGGCATGTGTGTGTGTGAAAGAGAGTGCGAGACTGTGTCTACGTCAGAGATTTGTCTGTGTAAATGTGTATGAGAGATGCCAATGATGTTCGGTAGCGAATACATCATGTGTCAGAGTGCTGTTAAATCAACAGCCGTGTAAATGCTCTCATGTAATGAGCATGTAGACATAAGCAGCGCTAATGCTACGTTATCCTCCTCTCGACAGGCCTTTATTCAACACCGCAGCAAATCACAATCAGAGAGCGATGTTTGACAGCACCTAAGACCAACACAGCACACACTGACATCTGGGAAACATCTAAGGATAATATTTCAACAACAACATCAACATTCTGAGCAGACCTGAACAACGGCTGTGTTTCAATGTGGTGGTGGCACTTCGGCAAATTCGACGCAAGGCTATTATATTCATGCCGGCTCTTTATTTTTCTTTCTTCCTCTCTCTCTCTCTCACACACACTCCATCTCTTTCATCATCCCAGTAAACTCTGTCGCTACCCAAAAGCTGGAGCCCTGATGAATAATTTAGCAGTCGATTTTTGCAGCCATCTGTTTATCTTTGCCACACCATCAGTCTTCCTCACAAAGTTTGCATTCACTGCACTTTGCCATCAAACAGTGACTTCAGCCCTGCATTAGAGGAAGGGCAAAGGAGTTACACTAATGAATGTGCTTTAAAGTCACAGCGCTCTCAAAAATGTTATCATTCTTATGTTTTTCTAAACCTGTGTGACTTTCTTTCTTTTGTGAGACACAAGAGAAGATATTACGAAGAACGATACTGGTCACTCTTTTCCATACAGTTACAATGGATGAGGACAAGCTTTAAATAGGACCTAAAAGGACAACTACCTAACATCAATTCTGAGCTTCTTAAGTTATAAACACTAGCATGTCCATTTGAGTTAATGCAGCAATATCTGATTATTATGAATAATTAATTCAATGATCCAAATGCAGTGGTTTACAGCTTTGCGACACTAGATACATTTATTTTGGGAAAATAAAACAAGCATTCTAGTACTGTTGAAACACTGAAGTTGAGTCACTGATGTCACATCTGTTTTAACGATATATTTACTATGTTTTTGGACCTGGGATCATTTCAGTTGTGTTGCTGTCGATGGGAGGGTCAGATGTCTCTCAGATTTCAGCAAACATATCTTAATTTGTGTTCTTACGGGTTTGGAGAGACATAAAGATGAGTAATTAATGACAGAATTTGAATTTTGGGGTGAGCTAACCATGTAAGTTTAACAGTTTAAGTAAGCTGAGTATTTTTAATCAGCATGTATTCATTAAAAAAAATCTATTTATAAAAAACTTTATATTCAAAGAATACTATTTAACTGTTTGCTCAGAAACATTAAACAGAACTGATTTCAACATTGATAATATTTCTTGAGCATACAAGAATGATCGTGTGATACTGAAGACTATGATGGTGAAAATTTAGCTTTCCAATCACAAAAAAAACCCATTTTAAACTATAATAAAATGGAAAACTGTTATTTTCATTTGTAATATTATTTTACAATATCGCTGTACTTCTAATCTAAATAATGCGGCCCAAACTTTTGAACAGTATTTTGCACACATTCATAATGATTTTATAAGAATGTTTCTGCAATTTATTGATATTTTATTGCTTCAAAAAAAGAAAAGAGTACAAGAAAATGAATCTAGAATTAAGGCATTTCTTTAGGCTTTAATAACTATCACGCAATCTGAAATTATTTCATTAATAATGACCAAACCCTTGTGTACTAAACTAGTATGTATGCTACTAGAGAGGTCATAGGAGGTAAAGAGGTATACTGAGTGACCTCTGTATCAAGTTTGCGTTATGCTTCAAATACCAACAGAGGGCAGAGTACAGTTTCACTGCATACCCGCCCTCTGGTGTGTCTCATGGCTTTATTTAACAATGTTTAATCAAACTACATCAGGACAGGCTGCTTTTGATTATAGTGGATGCTTGATGAAAATAATATGCCATTTGGAGGTCCTAGTACTGTAATTATGCCTATTTCAATAACATGCCATCAGGACGGTACAGATAAATAAACGCAATCCACATTAATATCCTGAGCTGACGTTTACATAAAAGGTGGAAGCAGGAGCTAGTGTAGGTCATTAAAAGGAATGATGTGCTGACCAAATCGAACAAGCAGAGTCCGAACAGGGTTTCTGTTTTGTGAAAATTACAGCTTGTGTAGATCAAGCCCCTGGTGGGGAGCCAACACAACTAGTGTCTTTGTTCAGGTGAAATTCCTCGCTGTTATCTCAGCCCCCTGCCAACCACTCCCCGCCCCGTTCACTAACTGCAAGTGCTTTAATTAGGGGCCCTGGAAACCCACCCCTGGCATGCCGGCATGACTACTTCAATGCAGAGGGCAATACAGCGCAACTGTTGGGCTCCGGAGTAAAAACTCATTTTTGCTGCAGGGAAATCGATTTTTAACAATAACTTATAAACTTTTACAGACAGACCTGTTGTGAGTCCTTAGGTTGTTAGTCAACTTTATTTAAAAAAATATATATTATTATTTTTTTTTTCTTCTTCATATGCTGTGGGCATTTAAAACTTGAATGGACTGTACGAGGTTTCTGGTGTCATTCACTAGTTTGTTTAGCTGTACAAAAACAGTCCAACTTCTGCACTGCAAAATAAGGTGGACATGCTTTTGTTGGAGTTATCTGTTAGCCACTGTTAACACTAAGTAATGAAAGGCTCATATTTTGGTTTTGGGAGTCCCAAATAACTGGTTGAAATGCATGCGTGGTCAAACAACCAGTGCTGTCCATTGATAAAAAAAAAAAACAAACAAACAAAAAACTAATTAATTACACATTTTTCTGAATTTAATCATAATTAATCCCACTTTACAGTAGCGCTTTTATATTGCAATAATTTCACATTCAATGTTCAAATTGATGTAGAAACAGCATATGTTTTATATTTGATAAATGGCATCTTTTTATGACTGAAGGTCAGTATCAATGATATATATGATTACTCTCTATATAAACAAAAAAATCCCCTAATGATTAACCATTGACTATAGCCATTAAATTATAATTACAACCTATCAATTTTAATATTCATTAGACTTTAAAAATTACTTCTAATTTAAGTGAACTTAAAACAATCTTCGCATAAACCCATTATAATACATTGTATATTTAGTTAGGCTACTTGTGACCCTCAGCAAAAATATAAAGATATATAAGTTATATAAATATAAGTTATCAAAGACTAAATACAGGTATATACTTACACCTATATAAAATATATTGATTTATTTTTTTTAAATTATAATTATATAAATATAATATATAACTATACTTTTATAATAATACTTTTTTAAAATTATAGTTATAGAAATATAAATAAAATTTATCAAACCCTAAATACAGGTATATACTCACTATATAAAATATATAGATTTTTCTCTTTTATTCTTGATGAACAGACATCACAGCAGCTAGTTATTAGGTTGTTTTTAGAGCTGTCACTGCTGAACGTGATGGGATTCTGACGCTCATCATATTTTCACTCGACTGTCATCATCTTTCTGACACATTTCAGTCTCTACTAATGAACTGATGAGCTGAATTAGGTGTGTTAGATGAGGGAGAGTTTTGAAAACAATTTCAGATACATGAAATTTTCATGTACATTTTGCTTTAAATAAGCAATCGCATCAAGGACTATATTTTCAATGAAAACTTTAAAATCCATCTGAGAAAAAATGAATGGACAAAAATCCTTCAGGAACCAAATCTGCCAAAAAAGTGGGCAGGCGCTAATGCAATCTACACCACAGCAAACCCCTCAGTGAGCAGACAGACAGAGTCGGACTGACACAGCCTCATATTTTGGTCATAACTGGGTCTGGGTGGTTGTGACCGAAGCCTGACACATCTCATCAGAGCTCAGACACACTAGAGGCTGCTCTAAAAGCGGCCGGAGCAAGAGAGAGGAGGTCAAACATTCATTTTACACTGCTTTTACACACACTGACAGATGCTGTCTGCTTTGATCTATCTTTAGCCAATCCGCTTCTATCTGCGGGCCTCTGTCCGGAAAGCTGCTTAGAACTTGCTGTCTGTCCTATGCCCAATGGCACGGCACGGTCGAGCCGTGTATGTGGTGTGCATCCGACGGAGAGGGGGGGGGGGGGGAACGATTGGAATTCATTCAAACCAACAGCGGCCGTAGGCGAAATCGCTAGACTTGAAAGCGTACGTGGTGGGCATAAACGGCTGAATGTGCACAGCTGCATGCAGAGAGGTAGCGCTGCAGCTCGTGTGCACAATGGCAGCCGCAACGGCAGCGAGAGCAGGAGGAAATCTGGCAACCCGTGTGAGTGTGCGTGTGTGCGCTCTCTCGGAGCACAGCGCGGCCAGGCTGAACCGAATGAACTGCAGAAGAGCGTTTGCTGTGAGGTCAGAGAGTCCAACATTCCTCTGGAGCTGTGTTTACACTGCTCCGAGAGAAGGGGGATGGCAAGGGGGGAGCAAGAGGGGCTTACAGGAAAGGAAACAAATCAAGTCCCAGCCGCACTGTATATGCTTTTACCTGCCGCCTGCCCCGTTACGGCCACTCTGGACCCCATCGCTTATTAAATCACTATAGGCGCTCATCTGCTAGGCCTGCGAGGACGCCACATACTATATATCACAACCTAGTTTTCCGTAATCTTATCCTGCACTTAAAACATGGGAGTCGAGTGCAATTCACAGTAGCTCGATACATTTGCTGGCAGCTACGGAGTGGTGCGTACAACACAGAGATCTCATAGATGGACATTTGCTACATTTTTTGTTTTCATTGTATGAGAAAAGGTTTTAAAATTTCTTATTAAAAAACACAATATCTTTAACGCAGTCTATAACTGACTAAATAAATAATTTGAAATACAATGTAAATGAAATGAATGAAATCCAACAAATTAAGGGAAGGGCTTCGATACGCTTCAGAATATTTCCAGGCTCAAAGGCTTTTGTTGGGAATGGATTCGATTTTTATCTTTATTACATTAGCATTATTCTGCCAGGTTACTGAGATAAAAGAAAATGTTGTCTTTTGTATTGGTTAAAAGGCAGGCAGGCAGCCAGCTAGCAAAACTGATTCCTGCCCAAAGCTGTATGGCTTTTTAACAAGATATCCGTTATGAGATACGATTAGGACTTAAGATCACATCTGCCAAATTTTGGATTCAAAAAGATGCTCCACACAGATACTGGGTGAATTATCATAATGATTATATTCATTGTAGTACACAAACTTGGTGTAGAAAAATAAATAAATGCCATATTTGGTTTTTTTTTTGTATATTTATGTAATTGAACTAAAAAAAAAAGGTTATTTATTAACGTAGAATAAAAAATATGTGGTAATAAAATCTTTTATCTTCATAATCTGTATATTTTAATGAAAAAAGAAGAAAATCAATGGTAATTAATGAAGGGATGAGCTTAGACTCAGACAGAAACATGCAGAGAAAATTAGGCAACCCGCTTCAAAATATTTTAACTCTGTATCTCCTAATCATTTTAGATTATCATTATATCACAACAAAGAGAATCAATCTGGATCGGAACCACTGATTTCACTCGTATGCCTCAGAGCCAGTGAAAGGGGTAGATTTTCATGATTTGCACAAAGACGTTCAGTTTCCTCCCTCTCCTGGACAAAAATGAAAACTGCACGGTGACCGCATGAAATCTGACTGGACATGCTATAATACATTGAATAACATATTTATTTTTGTAAGACACGGGATTGTTTACTTTAAAAACAAAATTTAAAAGCTTAAACACTTACAGCCAAACATGAAAGACACTATGTTTATTCATGCTTTTGCGTTAGCTGAATGTAACTAGAGAAGCTCATATTGCAAACGAATAGCCCCACAGAGAAACATCTACACAAATATCTGTAGCCTTGTGAAGTTCAAAAACACAATACTGAGTTCTCTAAGCTTACGCTGACATAATTGAATATTTTCAGTTAATTTAACCTAATAATAAGAAAACTACAAAGTGAGGCTAAAATATCTCTCTTCATCCACTGTTTCGTGAGATTTAAAGAGCTACTGCTAAGAGCTAAAATCAACACAAAACAACATTGAAAACTCATTTAACTTCTGCAAATTGGCACTGTCAAGTTAAAATGACTAAATTTGATTTTATCCAGTAGGAATCTATAAGATTTTGGTGGTCTCGATATGACAGGTGGCTGGAGGGAAGAGGGTGAGAGGGCTTAGTGATGTCAGCCGAAACAGAATTGATTTCATGTTGATTTTAAAGGAACAGTTCGGCCAAAAATGAAAACTGTATCAGCATTTACTCACCCTCATGTCGTTCCAAACCTGCACGACTTTATTTTGCGACTTTAAAAGATGATATTTAAAAAAAAAATGTTTGCAGTGTTGTTTCACTGTGTAGACAAAATATTCTTTTGTGTTTGTAGGTAAAACATACAGTGTACAGGTTTGGAATGGCACAAAGGGCAACGTGGTATTTTATTTTTTTTTTCCAAATGTCAAGTTAATAAACTGTCTAAAAAATTGTATTACAATATATTCATATTGTGTTATGTGTTCACCTCTGCCTAAATGCATGAATTGGTTTGATATGCCATTTCCTTTCAGCTTTTTATACCTTTTCTGTATGATGTCTCAGATGGGGGTCAGGAGGTTTTTAAAACTTTCAAACTTTTACATGTATATGCTCTAAGTACACACATTTAGGTAATATTTCTCACAATTTTTTGCAATAGAAAGGAAAAACATGCTTTGTGGGAATGTTTATACCCACATGCAATACAAAAAAAATACATAAACATTCTAAACTTCTCACTTCCCTCAGTTTCATAAGCATTCAGTTTAACAGCTGATAGCTCAGCACAGGTGCATAAACAGAGGCAAAGCCAAAACACAACCGTAAACCCCCAGAAGATGCCCACAGAGTGCATGGAGATGTATGAGATGAACAAGCAAAAGAACCAAGCAGGGGAATCAGCAAAGGGCTTCGCTTTGTGACGCAGCTCCTCTAGCTGTGCTCGGTGCTGGACGGCACCCCAGCTCGCAGGACGGGGCGCAGCAGAGCAGCAAACAGCTGCCGTACCTCCGTGCTGCAGCCAGTCAACCCCTTTCCATCTGCAGTATTGGGGCTCAGAACGAGAGAGGCCCAGTTTCGGGGGACAGTGGGCCGGACATGAGCACAATGCCTAGCCGTGGCTTTGACAATGGCTTCATCGAGCTCCCGCCCCCTCGGTGCAGAGACCTTTGCTCTCTCTCCATGACACCCGCATTCAGCCGGCCAGACAGACAGACAAGGAGGACAAGGACAAAGGCGGGGGGGGGGGGGGGGTTGCGAAAGCGTGAACTAGCAAGGGACGATAAAGAAAAATAGGATGAATGGAATGGGTTAGATCGACGGACTGCGCTCACCTTTTGTCCCGTCTCTCACTCTTTCTTTTTAAGCGCTTCATCCTCAAGATTATTTTCTCCCTCTCTTTTTAAAGTAATCCATCAGGAAGTTTGAAGGACAGCGCAGGCACAGAGAACACTGTTATCTGTCTGCCTCACATTCGCCTCTCAGTTTCGGACAGCATGCGTCCCTCCTGGAGTGCTCGGTCCGGTCCAGCCTTGCATTGCTATTAGAGACGAGAGCGGCGTGGAAAGTCAGCTGTGAGTGTTTTGGTGTTGTATCTGCACTCCTTTAGATATGCCTCCACAGCGGTAGCACACATTTATACACCCCCCACCTCCCATAATACCATCGGCAAGAGAAAGAATTAAAAAAAAAAAAAAAAAGTATAAAGATGCGTGTGCGTGAATATTCTGTGTAAACACACTATTCAGGTATGTTCGTCTCCCTGTGTTTGCGTGCACCTGAGTTGCACAATGTTTTGTTAGCAGAGACATTTTTAGAAGCTCATTAACAGTTCTCACACTAATCTATCTGAGCAGTTCAGAAGACTAAAAGGTGGAACAAAAGTGTGACAGAAGAGATGCACTTGTCTTAGAACAGTCCCGCAGGTCATTATTAGTCTGTCTGTGCCAGTGACTCACCCGTTCGGTCTGAGAGACGTTCCTGTGCCCCTTGATGCTGGCGAGTTGAGAGAAGAAGGAGGAAATGTGCTGCACAAAAATGGCCAGGGGTGAACTTAAATAAACGAACCTAATGACAACAAGGGTGCAGGATGCTTTATCAGGTTGAGAGGTAAGAAATGAGTTTCACTAGGAAGAAAAATGTCAAGTAAAGAATGATTATGTGCGAAGAGAATAAGTGCATTTACGTGCAGAATTATAATTGAGCTACAGAGGGTTTCGGCGTAATCAAGGTCCAGTTTTTAATCGGTCTTTTGCATACGCGACAAATCATAATTGAATATTTGAAGGATTTAAAAACATGTTGAGCATCACATTTGTCTTCTGGAATGAGAACATAAGGTAACGCTTTATTTTAAGGTGTCTTTGTTACGCATGTTACAGGTACTTACTATTATAATAACAATAAATTATGCATAATTACATGCAAATAACCCTAGTTCAAACCCTACCCATATAGTAAATACATATAATTAATTAATATTACTCAGTACTTGAACTTAAAATAAACTAACTGAACATAACACTAAGGCAATCAAATTACAATCGCATCCTTTAAAATTTCAGTCAGACACTTAAAATGACAAATTATTGCTTTAGTCTGACTAAATTGCTACTTAGAGTCATATAAAAACGCATACACTTGCTCACTGAAGCAAAGCAAGGTTTGGCTTGAGTGAATTACATTTTAGTTACATAGTAATTATACTTACTTTTTGGTAACCTCAATAAACAAACAAACGGATAATAAATATAAACAAACAACCCTCCCCCCATCATTTCTTAAAACTTTATAAACATGCTGTTTTTTGAATCGAATAATTGTCAAGTGTATTTTTTACATTATATTTTGTACAATGGAATTCTTTGGCATTTGAACAAACCCATAACCCCAGACATAATTAAAGTTTAGCACATACCTAATCCCATATTATTGGGCTATAGACCCAAATGTGACCCTGGACCACAAAAACTCTTAAGTCGCTGGGGTATATTTGTAGCAATAGCCAAAACTACATTGTATCGGTCAAAATTATAGATTTTTCTTTTATTCCAAAAATCATTAGTATATTAAGTAAAGATCATGTTCATGAAGATATTATGTAAATGTTCTACCATAAATACATCAAAACTTAATTTTTGATTAGTAATATGCTAAGGACAACTTTAAAGGTAATTTTCTCAATATTTATTTATTTTTTCTTTTGCACATTTAGATTTCAGTTGTATTTATGACAATTATTGTCATATGGTCCTAACAAACCGTACATCAACGGAAAGCTTATTTATTCAGCTTTCAGATGATTTATAAATAAAAATATTAAAAAAAATCAACCCTTATTACTGGTTTTGTAGTCCAATGTAACAGATGTTCCTTCAAGTCATGTGGCTAACTTTTATACATAAAATACAATCATAAAACAGACATTGAAATTCTCCAGCCATATCTAGAAATATAAGAATTATAGATGGTGGCTGTGTTGACTTGAGCTTGTTAACCACTCAGATCACCCTAGAAATCACAATGAACACCCTTCAGAACACCTAACCACATAGCAACGCCCTGGCAACCATTCTGAGCAAGCAAATATTTTTTTTTTTTTTTATAAAAAGTCTAATTTTTAAAAAATAATTCTGTTTTTAAAATGCTGTGGTAATAACTTTTCAATGTTATGTTGAAATAATTCTAAATGTGAAGGCAAAGAAAAAGGCATGTAGAGGGAGAAAGAGGACACTTAAAGAAGAGGGGAGGGGAAGGAGAAACAGCATGAAATGAGGTGTCTGGAGCACATACCCACAGGAATGGTGCTGCTCGATACTTCTAAGGCTTTCACTTGTACTAAATGCATTATTCATCCGGCTCTGCAGTTGTGTCACCGGCAGATTGAGACGTACCCGTTTCATGGAAGATACAGACACAAGCATTCTGCCGAGGAGCCATTCGGCAAGCTCTGAACTTACACAAATGCCTTGATCTTGCACAACAGATCCTTTATTCAAAGTCATTCAAATTACTGGTCATCCACATCCCACATTCTCCACCAATATATCCTCACACCGACAGGGTCATCTCATCACACCCATGCAAACCTGCATGTAAAACAATCAAGCCTTTTTTACAGACTAAAATATCTGTACATAAAGATACATAAAATGGCATATCTGTCATGAATAAATCTGACTTTTTCAGTATTGTCTTTTGTTTTTAGTCTGCAGAATCAGAAGAGCTGCAGTGATTATCATAGCTTTAGTACTGACTTGCCAGGTTGGATTCTAACCAGCAGTGTCCAGCTGTGGTAATTATTGAGATCTCTAAACTGAAATGGTGTCATTGGGAAGCGTGTTAAATGTAGATCTCAGCAGGGCTGATGTGGGCTGCGCAACGTTAAGTGTCAGCAGTGGATGAATGAGTGATATTTGTGCCAGAGCGGTAAAAGAACGTCAGGCATATCACAGCCCCGTGCCTTCGTTCCATGCGTCCATCAGTCAAACGCCGGCGTCTCGGCTGAACATAAACGAGCAAACTCAGACACACACAGTTACACACGTCACTGCAGTGAGATCGATTGAAGTGAAAGAGCAGACTGGCCTTTTCTGGACATTTTCCGCACTTGTCCCTAGGGGATTTTTTTTACTGCTTGACGGTTGTTCTTAATGTTCTCAGTTATGTTTTACTGAGGTATCAAAAACGTCTCAGATGTTTCTCCTAAAATTCTTTAAGAGAAGGTATTTTAATAAGTTCATATTGGGATCTATGATGTCTGAATGCTATTTTGCCAACCTAGCAAATCTGAAGAGAGATTGTTACTAGGTTTGAGAAACATTCATTTCTCCTTTTGATCTCTACAACTGTGACGTTCTGCACCACTATAGCACCACAGATAGTTTAATCAAACAAGCTTCCAAAACACATCCTTTCTTCTGTTGGTTGAACAAATAAGTAGCCCATCTCCGAACTTTCTGCATTGTTTGAGCTAATGTCCCTGTTTAAGGACTGGTTGGCTCAAAGAATCAGTAGTGCTCGATATATTCATGCACCCTACAGTGTTTATATTGATATCTGACTGGTCTGAGCTTAAACATAAAGTGCTAAATGCTGGGAGAAATAAATAAAGCTTATCTGTTCCATGTGTCACAGATTCACAGCTGTCAAATTTTTCTTTCCTAATTGCTCTGGTCAAATAACAGCTAGTAGGAGCAGGCCAAATATCTCCGAAAGGTGAATAACCTTACACTCTGATCAACACTGCATATTTTTACTTCTGATTAACCAAAAATATAACACGCTGTGAAAGAGATTGGTGTGCTTGAGAGAGATCATTTTAAATATAATTTTTCATCAGCTCTAAACTCAACATCTGGGCAGTGTATTTCTCAGGAATGGAAACACAACTCTAGTGGGTGATTTATGCTGTAGGGTAAATGAGTGGAGAACCCGGGTGGCTTGAATACTTACATTACAGTACTGAGGAGAGCACGCTACATGTTTCAGAACAAAACATCTATTCAGTTCTGTTTCTGTGAAAGTCAATGTGGCAGGAGATGAGATGTGCTCAATGAAAAGTTGACTTATTACTTTGTCAAGCTCCTGAAATAGACACCGCATCAAACTAGAGGCCTCGTTCAAAACCGCTCAGTGTTGTGAAATTATGTGTCATACGATGTTAATCTTAGAACGCAAGCTATCGTGTTTTTGCTGAACATGCCGTTATAGAATATCTGTCCATTTATTGCAATGACAGTTGGCTTTTACGGAGTCTTGAAAAATCTTTTAGTACTACATTTTAAACTCAATTCTCCTCTCTCACTGAAATCAAGACGAACCTAGACAAAGCAGTCTTTCTTCAGTGCAAAATGCCCATGATCCTTTGCAGTGCGGTCTATACTGGGCTAAATCTGAGCCGAATGTGTAGTATCTCAGCACCAGTCAGGACTCATCCCACACCTGGCTTCCTGCACTAATCTCTGTGTGACAGAGCTGCCCCACATAAGCTGCCTCCTCTGCTTACACAGCTCTTTACTATAGTTCAAGAGAAAAAGAAAGAAATATGAAAGGTTTAAAAAAGGATAAAAGAAAGAAATCTCTGAAGAAGGAAAGGTCAAATGTAAGAAAGTGAAAAGGAACAAAATAAGAGACAGGACGAAAGGTAGAAGTGTGTGATATGCATTGTCTATACTAATATTGCAATTGTTATTTTAACAATGTGGATGCTAATACTGAATTTGTAACACTTTGCCAAAAAAAACAAATGAAAAAAAGTTGGAAAAAGTGACACAATTGACAAAATTCTCTTGTCTTGCATTTATGTTATGATATAGGTAAATAATATTACAAAAACAAAAGTGCATTTTTCTTAAAAAAATCAGCACAAGTGCAAATGTGAGATAATATTAAGAATTACATTTTAGACCCTTCAGTCAATTTTCACCAAAGTAAATAGCTCCCAACAAAGCAAGAGTGAAACTTTGGTGCATCCCCAAGGTTTTGTTAATAAAATTCAACTTTTTTAATGAATTGGGCAAGTCAATGATTCAATGACCCATTCCTGAATCCCATCTAGCATAGCGAGGTATAGCTATGCTACGCATAGTTTGAAAATTATGTCACACTTTATTTTACAGCTGCACATATTAGTTGATTATTAACTTGCATATTACTACATTATTAGTCAGTTCTTAGTGCTAATTAAGCACATATTAATGCCTTATTCTACATGACCTTATTATACATCCCTAATCCCACCCAATACCTAAACTTAACAACTACCGTACTAACTAATAATCAACAAATTAAGAACTTATTGAGGGAAAAGTCGTATCTAATAGTTACCAAGTGTTACCTATTTTACACTTGTTGAATTACTACATGGCCATTAAGAAATCATATATAGTATAAATATGGATAATATGCATAAAAAGGAGATGTAGAACATGCAACAGATGTACAACTGTCACGTGGCCTACCAGCATCAGTTGTGTTGTCACCTCAATGCCATTCACAAATCCTCTCTCGGACTCAATGATAGTAAAATCACTTCAGAATTTCTCCACAATTAATCAGTAATCTAGGTACTTTTCATCGTCTGTGTTATGAATTGTGTGTTGCATAAAATATTGTTTCAAAGTATGCATATTTCAGTCATAGAGAATAAATTATCCATTTAAACAAATTGATTCAGTGACTGACTTGAGACAACAACACCTACTGCCAGGTTTTAATTTTGTTCATATAGGGTACAACTCCCTGTGACAATACACGGGACAAGCGGTATAACGTAAGGATGAATGTATGGATGGCTGGAAAAAAAGGGGAAATGATACAAAAAAGAAAGAGAGGAAGAAATAAATATAGAAGAATGAAGTTAAAAGAAAATACTAAAGAAATGTTGAAAGAGAAACATACAAGGGAGGAAGGCATTACCAAAAAAAGCAAAGTAGGCAGGAACAAAATAAACTATGCAGTTGTATGGGGCTGATCTGAGCAGCCATCAAAGGCCACTGGTGAAGCACTAAGGTTGAGACAACCTTCTCCTAAAGCTCGGCCTGTGTCCTTGGTGGTCAGAGCACATCTGCAGTGTGCACCTGTCCCCACTTAAGCACCAGGAGCTTGGCTTTATGGTGTGCAAGGAAATCCGATCTGGAAAACAAGGTGAGGCTATCAGATATGAGGGTGCAGCCTGTCCTCAGTAAATACAGTCCTGTTGATTCAGCTTTCACAACTCATCTCACAGCAGCGGGGAGCCACTCACACAAAGCCTGACCTGAACCAAGACTTTCAACAATACCGTACCTCTTTTACAACCAGTAAAAAGCTGCAATTTTCAAACATCTTTCAATTTAAATCATGTTCGTATTTCATATTCGTAACCATATTAAATCAAAGCAGACCGATTTACAGACCTGTCTGTCTCCTCCAGACGTCTGATTATTCAGGACGTGGAGCCGTAAAAATGGGCCCAGGTGATTTACAAGCCCCCGTCTCCACATACAAGAGCCATCAAGAGCTACCGCCCCCCCCCCCCCCAAACACCCTACTGTCTTGCTCATGTCATAAAACACTAGGTAAAGATGCTCACTGCACCCGACAGCAGACATATCCGACAGAGCGAGGAGGAGGAGGAGGAGGAGGAGGAAAGAGATGCTGAAGGCCCAACAGCTAAAAGCACTGGCCCACATTCCTCTCACTTATCTGGGGCAGCTGAACAGAAAGTCATTTGGCAGAAAGGCCCAGAGAGAGAGAGAGAAAGACAGAGCACTGGGTGCCAGCACTAAGACTAAAATAATTACCTGTCATACTGGCAACAGTGTGAGCGGCAGACACGTTTTGCCCTGTGAAATAATATGGAAAGATTAATAGTTCCCTCTGTATCCAACTTTATCCCCTCCCTCTCTCTCTCTCTCACTCTACCTAACATTGTCCACACACGGGGAATACTGAGCATATGTTGATTAGCAGATGGAGAAAAGGCACAGCAACACCAAAAATACTGCAGACCTTGTCTACAGAGAATGTAGATCAAGAGCTGTAATTCTTAGCCAGGGGTGTGTGTGTGTACCCCAGAGGTACTAAAGTAGCTTTCAGGGGGGGTTTAAAAAGAGTTTTCCTTATTAAACCATATCAAATAATAATTATTACAAAATAGAAACAAATGAAAAAATGACAAACTATAAATAACATGATACTAAAATGAATATATAATAAAATTAACTGATTAAAAATGTATCAATGCAAGTCACATTTAATAACTGTTTTGCAAACACACATAAGTACATTAAAAAAGTAACACCTTACTGACATTGCTTAATTAATTTGATTACACCACACATTTCATAATTTGTAACCGTTAACACAATATATAAAAATACTGTACTGTCACAGAAAGCTGTCAGGAGCTATTATTTGTAAGAATATGACATACCGACTTACTGTGCTTTGTTTCTTATGTATATTTAATGCAAAAAACAAAAGTAAACAGAAAAAGCAGCGGGTGTTGCTGCAGGCGTGTTAAGCCGAGTTTAGCCAGGCTGAGTTGAGGTGTGGTGTTCAGAGCAGCTGTGGGGGCCCGGCCGCAGGGAGAGCTGCAGTCATTCTTCAACTCCCTCTGAGACACATTCAGCCATCACACCCCGTGACAAAACAAACAAGATCTGTGATGATTGGAGCACGGCCAGCTTTTAGGGCAAAAAAGAATAAATAAATCTACCTCCATCAGCCCTCGTCATCCTACCTAAAAGCTATTAGGGACCGGGAGAGACGCGCACCCTCTGACTCCTCTCATGGCGGGCTGGCAAATTAAATTAATAAACGGATCACATGGAGCAGGGCTGGGCTCTGGCCCTTTGGCCTATCGGACAGTATATGTGCCCCTCTCTACAAAGCACATACAGTCACATAATTGTTCCCATATTTCTCTCGAGGATGCAGTGAAATCCCTCTGTCCTGGCTGTCAAGGATTCAGGTCATTTCATGTCTCTTGAGAAATTTGGGTCATACAAGTGATTTTTAAAGAGCAGTTTTGCATAGTGAATGGGAAACAGATGTTCTACTCAGGACAAAAAAATGAGGATTGAGATCCTATACAGTGTAAAAAACGGATTTGAACATATATAAACAGCATTTGGACACTTACACTTTCCTTCGAAGGTTTGAGGTCAGTAAGACATAATAATAAAGATAACGAATTGATACTTTTATTTATTTATACTACTTTTAGGAAGCATTAAATCAAAAGTGAACTTTCTAACTTCCTGTACAGCACAGAATACTTGAGAAAAATAAGAAAAAATAAAACAAAACATGGTTTCCAAAAAAATATTAAGCAAGATAATAGTTTTCAACATTAATAATAAGTGTTTTGAACAGTATATTACAACATTTTAAACATCTATTGGAATGGAAAAAAATATATATATTTTAGAATTTTTATTAAATGTATAAATGTCTTTGCATTATAACAAAATATCAAATTGAGTGTTATTTATTTGATAAAAGTACAGCACAAGTACATGTACAGTACAGTAACATGAAATTTTATGAAATGTAAATGAAATGAGGATATCTGAAATGATAATAATTAAGGTGATAAATTACACCTGTGAATACTCTGCTAGGACAATGTGTGAAATTGAAGAGAACAGACTTGATATGATTTCCGTGATGCAGAAAATGCTGATGGAATCACAGAATTCAGTCATAAAAACAGAATTTACTATATTAGGCAAAATGTCGTAGAATTCACCGAATTTTGGATGAGTAAATCAAATGTAGGTCAGTACAATTAAATAAAATTGTGATGTGGACTAGTGACTATTAATATTAACCTCTCAAAAATGATATTTATGACAAAAATAATAATAATAATAATAATAATAAATAAATAAATCCAGTAACTGTGTGAATAAATGGCACAGAGGTGCTGGTTTGTTTATACTCACATACTGAAGTGCGTGTGACACTCACAGTTAATTCATGAGCATGTTAGCATTACTTTTAAAAAAACTAGCATCATATTATATATATATATATAAACAGAGAAACTTGAAGGTCTTCACAACAACCCTTCAAAAAAAAAGTTACTAAAGAAAGTAAAGAAACTGTGACAGAAATACATTATTTAGTGTAAGGATAGTACTACTAGTAGTAATAAAATAATTATTAAAACATTATTTTATTCACTTAATATTTACCAGAAAAATGTAAATACAAAACACAGCATTTCTAAAAAATAAATACTTAAAACTAATTGTAAACCTTTAAAAACTTGGTTTGATATTTTGCATCTAATGCAAAGATATTTCGACTTTTTTTATCGTTGCACAGGCATCAAAATTATTTTATGGTACACCGTATAATAAAAATAGCCCAACATAGTCGCCATAATGAATCAAAAAAGAAAACCTTGGACACTAGACATACACCTGTGGCTTCAATATCTTTGGATCTCTTAGACCCAGCTAATGTTACATCATTTATAACACGAGGGAGTAGTAGGGTCCTCTCAGACCGTGGGCTGATATGTGAGCACACAACAACATTCCAGGGTCTGGAAGGTGATGATTAACAAGCATAAACTGCATTCAATCTTCTGTGTTCTGTGGTTGTGCACTCCCATCCGTGTCTGGAGAGCATGTCTTTTCTCTTCCATTTCTCAGTCTTTACACAAACACAAACCGGGCGGCACAGCTGATGAACGATGAAACCCAAGACAATTATCCCAACAGAGAAAGCAAACGCACACAAAGTCAATCCAATCACATAAAACTATTCCTTACATCCTTCACAAAGCTGCTCTGATTGGTCGTAAAGTGCTACATATATATTGTCTTTCAGCTACGGGTGAGAAGAATAATAAACTTCTAGGCCTATACTGTACAATTATCACACATTTTCTCCAAATTGCTCATAATTGCAGGCTCGACTTGTTATTTTAAGCCTGGTCCTGTGTTTTTCTAAGTCTATTGGAGCTAAAGAAAAAAGGCTATATTAATCATCGAAGGCCCGATTGTGTGCACACTCTGCATCAGCGAGCACAGAAGATTTGTAGTTGCCATAGAGATTGCACACCGTGAGAGTAACCCCAGAAAAAATGGCCTCTCTCTGCACATCGACTGCAAACCAGTTGGAACGCCATTAAAACGGTAGTTGAACCAAAATCCAAAGATCATTTATGTGCTCTCATGTTGCTCCAAACTGTATGATTTTCCTATTTCTGTAGAACATTAAAGATGATATTTAGAAGAACAGTTTTTTTTTCCCCGTACAATTAACGCCAATGGGGTCCAAAGCAACATTAGATCCATTTTATGGACAATACAACACATTTTTCAAAATATCTTCAGAGAAGGGTGAAATAACCCCAGAAATGTCATTTTGGGGTGAACTACTCCTTTGAATTTTGCCACTTTCATGATAACTAAAGACACCCGGCAAAACCTCAGACTCGCAGAACTTCCAGAACACTTAAACAATGCTATGGAAATGCAGGGTATGCATGGGGGTGGGGTACCATTTGCTAAATAATCATCCACAGAAAGGCACTGATCAGTAGACCAGGAACAGGCCTGCAGTAAGATTAAAGAAACACACAGCCATGCCTCGTTTAGCCGGTCCCCTAGGAGGGCATGGAACGCTACAGTGGGCATCTCACATTTATCCAATATCAGCAGCTGCTGGACCGCCCCTGCCCTCCCCTTCACTCCCCTCCCCGTCCCGCTGGGGCATTCAGCAGATTTTAATTTCACTTCTAGCTTCTGTTCTGCAGCTTGTGCTTTAGGCACACAAAAGCCTGAGTTTCAAGTTGAACGTGAGAACCACCTCATCTCCTGAACCCTATTAGCATATGAATCCTCCAGCAAAATGATGGAACGGAAAGAAGGACGGGAAGACATAAGAGAGTGACTGAACAGGAGGCAAAGTGTGCCTACCACCAAGTCTCAGGCAAAATTTTTATGTTTTTTTTTTTTTTTTGGACAAATTATGTTCTTTTGTTCAGTTTTTTTTTCCAAATATGCTTGGGCACTATGCTTTTATTAGAGTGTATTTTTGAAAGGCTTACAAGGTTAAAAATGGACAGGGAATGCTGTCAAGTTACTTGAAATATGCTTTTATAAATATAAAAGTTTCAATTTGAAAACACGTACAAGCACTGCTTGAACTCAACCCTAGCACACTCAAGGTCTGTGCAGGTAAACAAAATGTTCCCATCTGGAATAAGCTGTAGCTCTGAAAAGGTTTTCAAAGAAGGTTGTAAGTGCTATTTGGCCTGGGTTTCATCCTCACAGATCATTTATTGCCTGAGCAGCTAATCTGCCGGCAAACCCAAGATTGACCCCATTCTTCAGGGTTGATCTGATGGGTCTAGCTGGGGTGTTGCTGGGGGATATATACGATGGGGGAATGAAATGACAACAGTTGCACTGACCCGATCCGTCTCTCTCAGCATGGTAACAAAGGGCCCCATACTTGTTCTTCTCCTCTCCAGCTGCGGACAGAGAAACATCGCTGTCAGCAGAGCAGAACAGGAGAAATTACACACAGAACAAATTGATGTGGACCCTTGTGACACTCAAATGATACATGGCTGACCGAACGCATGGTTTAAAGTAAGTCTGCAGGTAAAACGTCCCTCAAAAATTACTATGCAGGTCAATATGCGTCAAGGTCATCCAGAAAAGTAAAAAGAATTCAAAGCATCTTGCATGTAGTCACACTAAAATATATTCGAGAGATCAGTATCAGCCAGTAGCCCTTAATGCACTTAGTTATTTTTAATAGTCTTTAGGGCTAGGCAAAATATTGCACGATATATTCATGCGCATCTCGTCAGTAAAGCCGGTTCTTTGGTTAGCGGTAAATCTCCATCACCCGTTTTCAAATGGAGTGGCAGTTAATACACAAAGCCATAGATCACTAACAAGCTATGCAATATTGGGACAAACTGAATACGATATTTGGTAGCTTGCCAGTAATCTAGGGCTCTGTGTATTAACTGCTGCTCAATTTAAAAACAGATGATGGAGATTTACTGCTAATCAAAGAACCGGCTTGCGCATGAAAATATTGTGCAATATATTGCCAAGCTCTAATAATTATAGTGAAAGTGCCTAATAATGTGCCCAAATATACTTTGGTGTTGTTCTGGTAAAATCGTAGTGTACTTTGGGCTTAATAGACATAAAAAAAGAGTTGTGTTCGGCTGGTTATATGATTTAAAAAATGGCAAAAATTGGAAATATGATTGATCATCTCACATGAGTGTATATAATTTTTAACATTTTGAAAATAAAGAAATATTTATTTAAAATAAAGTGTAAAGTGTAAAAGCATGTTGTGTAAATTGAGACTTTTTATTGAGGCAAAAAAAATAAAGCGCATTTAGTAAAAGAGACACTAAAGATCCTAATAAAATATAGTAAATCTATTCAAACAATCAGATAAATATTGAGTAAAACAAGAATTCAGTTCAAAAAGTATATTTGTCACTTCAGCCTGCTTTCTAGAGATAATGGCATTGGCCACTGAAAAACCCATACTCTTCAACCACTACCAAGGGTCATGGAATATGTCCCGCATGAATCCAATAAATGTGAGACAGCACACATAAAATTGTTGCACCAAGCAGATAGTTGTAGATTTATGATGTGTTTTTATCATTGGTGGTCTGCTGGACCATTACACAACACAAAGCGGCATCAATCTCCACTTCTGTCAAGCCATTAATGACAGTGGCGGCCGCTTCCCCTCTCTATCTATCTGCCCAAGTCCCATCAGCTTTTTGTTCCCTCTTATTTTATAGTGATGAATGACTGATGTTATCGCAGGCTGGGAGACAGGCTTTTACAAGCATGGATTACTTCAGTACATGACCAAAAACTGCCACACTATAAGAGGCCAGGAGCATTAGATCAAAGCTCATAGCCACAAAGCTCTTCATTGGGACAGCAGTCTAGATAAGCACCGCACATGTAAGGGGATTGTGTCGTCTAATGTCTTCCACAAGTCATCATTTATACATTTTTATATGTCTTTCTCTGTGAGTTTGCAGAGGACTGGGGATGCGGCAGCATAAGACGTGCACAAGGCTCAGAGCAGCTGCCTGTGTCGTTATTGCTCTGCACAGCTTTTATCATTCCCATAAATCTGGTTCTGCAGAGCCCCGTAAAATGGCAACCTGTGAGTGTCTGGCACTCCGAACACCCCACAGAGAGAGGGAGAGATCGAGACAGGAGAACCACGGGAGCTGTTAACCTGACTAATGGCAAACTCCACTTGTGCAAAAGCCCAGCGGACTCCATGACCGTGTTTACTGCTGCTACTGATGAGTAAACAGAGGTGAAAAAACAGAAACTTGGGGTAATCAGTAGTACAAATTATGGCAATAAAATGCAGGCATACAAGAAAATTATAAAAGATTGAAATAAATAAAACTGAAATGCAGAATAAGTGCTGAGTAGTTTAGCCTGGGGTTTCTTTCACGGTGTCCTACCAGACACACTAATAAAATGACAAGTAATATTTATATCTGAGTCATTTCATGCCACTATGCTGAGAAGCAGAGGCCTCCCTATTCGATTACAATTCAAAAGCTTGACTGAGCTCAGATTCATTTGACCCATTTTGCTTACATCTGGAATAAATTATCTAACAATAAGGGAGACAAAACGATCACAAAATGTGCCCAATCTGTGTAGTAGCTTTATTATATGTACATTAGGGTTTGTAAGATTTAAAAAAGTAAACAAAATATAAATATGTATTCACGTAAAAGCATTTTAAAATACATTATTTATTTTAATATATTCTACAATGTAATTTCTTCCAATCATTATTAAATATACATTTTTAGCAGCCTTCAGCGTAGCATGATTCTTCAGAAATCATTTTAATATGGTGATCCGATCCTCAAGAAATATTATTATTAAGGTTGAAAATAATGTAAAAAATCACTGTAATTTCATTTAATGCACTCAATTAATCGTTGAATGTCAATTTAATGCATTCTGCTGAATACGAGTATTCATTCCTTCATTACCCTAAGTTTAGTTTAAGTAAAGAATCTACAACACATTATAATAACAATGTGTAACATTATTCTACAATTCTAACCACATGAATATTTGGAAAAGTTTTATTTGAATAATTAATTCAACGCAAAGTCATTTGTTGTTTGGAGTTTTTGTGCTGAATATTACAGTATTCAGTGAGGGTACCTTTATTTTACTGCCCACACTCATCACCAATTCAGACTGTAAACTAGAGTCAACTATGAGTTAATTAAACTGCCTCTAATGGCTTTTTTTTGTTGTTGCTGCATTTGAACTTATACCACAGGGAAGACATTAAACATTTCAAACAACACCCAAAGTCAAAAAGCAATACTGCTGCCAGTCGCTGCCTATAAAGCTTCCAGGATCTCACACCTGAACAATACCAGCTTCCACTACAGCATTTGCTGCTTTTATCAGCTGATCTCATTTCACACTCAGCCTTCAAATCCATCACTGGGACAGGTAAGATTGCTGAGAAAACAAAGAGCTGAGGAATAATATTGCTTCCAATGGTAACCACAGTGTCCTGCTATTGTGGGAAAGGAAACACCTCATATAATACTCAGGACATTCTTGAAAATAGGAAAATGACTGCTTTCCTTCAAGGCTCAGTGGCCTTCTGCGGCATGCTTTTAGCTTTGTGTTAACAAGTGAACTCTCTCACCCCATGCTCAAAACACACAGCTGATGTCAGGACGATAATGTTGCGTGAGCAATGACGTGAGTCTGCCAGACCAAACAAAAGATCTGACACATTCGATGTACTTTGGCCCAAAGCAGAATGAGCTAAGACATCATAACAACAGGCTGAAGTCGTCCTGCGTAAAAAAGCTAAAGCTGTTAATTTGTTATGCTTATGGTAAATACTACATTTCTCTTGAATGCAAAGGAAACAAAATCTCAAAGATTACATTTTCAGGACATCTACATTGAGTTTCTACACACAAGTGACATCCTTTATATCTCTGTCTCTAAAAAAAAAAAAGCCTCCACTACTATCCATCATTGTCCAAGTAAGCAGTTTTTACAGTTTTTTTGTCCAACAAGCATTTATTATCAAAAATGATCTTCAGCAAACTTAGGAATTTACTAAATATTTTAGTAGGTCGGAACGGAAGTTTAAAAATGCATAAAACAGTATATATTGTGATTTTCAATGAAAACATGTCCAAGGTTTTGTTACAATAAATATTTGCTTGTATTCAAAGTGAACCTAACCACTAACCAAGAGTGTTTGTGTCCATAAAATAACACTCATAAAGTTAAGAAATGCAAGTTAACTTTAGTCAATAACTGTGTGTAATTATCTAAGCACTAGAACAAGTACCTAAGAATGATTTAGAGTTCAAACATGCTTTTCATATGTTGTATTGTGTAACAGTTACGTACAAACAGTGCCAAAGGGTGCAATGAAAAGAAACCATATTAGTGGCTTATGGGATTTTCATACTGCTGTTTGTTGCCAAAAAGCACTTCCCAGCTGTGAATTCTTAGTATCAAAGAATGCGAGTGAGCGATGGTGAGCTTTCAACAGAAAAACAAACAGCGGTTTAATATGTCGAAAAACAGCTCATCTCTACATCTCCTGCTGGAGAAGGGAGCTGCCCATCAGCACAGCTGTCAACAGCTGGGTGGGAGAATGATTTCATGGACTGTCTGCTGTTCCCCTCTGGACATCAAAAGAAACTAATAGCTTTTATTTAAAAAAAACATTTAAATGGCAAACACAAAATATGCACCAATATGATTAATAAATAAGAATCTGAATCTGTTAAAGTGTAAAGTGTGTTAAAACAAAACACAAATGCTTTGAAAATACACCTATAGAGAAATATTCTGAGTAGCTTCTGTTTAATAGCACAAATGACAATTTATATTCCATTTTAAAAGATTTCAAACATTTTAAAAACTACACAAATCTACACAGCAATACTGTGGTGTCACACAAGTGTCTTGAGGTTCCTCAGTCCACAATTTAAATCGAACTTGGAAATTCTTTAAACTAAAACGTGAGGGGTTTGAAAATGACATCATCTTGGTCTGACACTTTAGAAAAACACATCTAAGTGATTTCACTTTGGAGAACACATTAACTAAGATTAGACTATTGAAACATGCAGTTAGAATGTGTTACTGCTTATTATAGTATTACTGCCTTGTTTCATTACTTTAGATGCAGAAGGTGACATGTATTCATTACTCACACCTTTGGGAAATAATGTAAAAAGACAATGAAAACACAGAAGAATAGTGGTAAGAATCCCTATAAACTCTGACAACAGCTTGTGAGGAACAAGAGCATACAACTTCTCATGACCACAGAAAGAATTCAGAAAAACAACCATGTGAACAGCACAGCACTTTATGAAATCTGCCCTTTTTTTTTTTTATCATACCCACGTGGCCACAGACAAATCTCTTCCGCCCTCCCGTCACATCTCGGACAGATATTCACTCTGAATCAGAGCAGCCACACATGAAGCTGTTATAAGATGCTTCTTGAGGATTTAGGTAAACTCTGAGCCCTGTGTCAATGCAGGAGTTCTCAGAATGTGTCCACGTGTCTTCCAACATCATTACACAAGTCCAAGCCTCCTAACCCCATTTTGCCACAACGTAAACAGAAGGCAAACATCGCTCCTGACCTTTTCTTATACTTCACTGACTGCCGACCTGAAGCCCACAAGCTATTTCTGTCCATTCAAGCGACACTTTCGACAAGTTTCTTTTACCTCATTCTTTTTCAGATTTGTAAATAAACTGCTGCTTATATTTCTGATGAAGTTTTTCCTGACTTCACAGACAAACTACTAAAGGAAAAAACACTAGAACTCAGAAAAAGTGCACGCACTCATCTCACGTGGCTTCCTGTCAGTGCCGTCCATCTTTTCCAGTGTAATCCGCGTTCACCTTTCCAACCGTAGAGCCATAGGTGCAGAAGGAGCCACGCAGGGTGGGAGCCAAACAGACACAGAAGAGTGCAACACAAGAGTCAGCGCCGTAACTTCCCCTCCCTCCAGTTCAAATTTGGGGGCTGGATTTGGTGGGAGCCGAGCGTGCCTCAGTGAGCATGCTCTGAAACGAAAGGCACACTTTTATACGCACATGACAAGTGATTTCCAGCCCCTGGGTCCCTCCTCCCCTCCACATCCTCCCTCCCTTCTGCCTCCGAGCTGAACAGAACCCAGGAATGCAGCTCAGACCAAAGTCCGGCCTCCATCAGAAGCAGAAGAGGGAAAGAGCCTCCCCCCACCCGATCAATAACACGTCCAGCTGCCCGAGGCGAGCGCTGAAGTTTGCCGGCCGCTTGCTTTTCTTTATTGGAGGCAGGTGTCTAAATGGCAAGAGGTCTGCTGCACAAATGGGAGGCTCCCGGTTTCCACTGAAACCACTGCTGGGAGAAAGGCACCTAACTAACCCCCTGACCCTTCATGTGCCCCGGGGCATCACAAAATGACTAGCTTTCCCAACAAAGTGGATTTTCTGCAAAGAATAGGAATGTGTGAGGTAAAAAGACACCTGAGCAAAAGTGTTCAACTGGTTAAGTAAGATGTGAAATAGCTACTTGTATTACAGCTCTCACATAACAGAGTTGACACATCTCCCTTACTGAACTCCTTGACCTCTACTGAAACTCAAACAGGTCTTAAATTAATTCTTTATACAGTCCCAATCGAACATTTCAGGGTCAGTAAGCTTTTTATGTGTTCTGTGAAAAAAGTCATTCATGCTCACCAAGGCTGCATTTATAGAATAAAAACAGAATATTATTATGTAAAATATTAAATATAGTATAAAATATTAAATGTATTAACATATAATAAAATTAATATATTATATTAAATATATTAATTAATATAAAATACAATATTCAATATTAAATATAGTCTTTAATAACTATTTTCATGTGTAATATGTATATGACGTGTTTATTCCTGTGATGCAAAGCTGAACTTTCGGCATCATTACTCCAGTCTTCAGTGTCACATGGCCTTTCAGAAATGATTATAATATTATAATACTGCTGCTAAGTTGTGCTGCTTATTTTTATTTATGTATTTATATATATATATATATATATATATATAAAAATTGTAATACATTTCTTCAAATTTTCTTTGATAAAAAAACTCAGGATTTATTTACAGCATTTATTTGAAATAGTAATCATTTGTAGCATTACACATGGATTTACTGTCAGTTTTGATCAATTTAATTTGTCCTTTCTAAATAGAGTTCTTTTTAAACCTCCCTGACCACAAACTTTAGAGCTTATGTTCATACTTTAACAATTTAACTACTAAATTACCTGTTATATTATTTAATAGAAACTTAAGTTATACTATAATCTAGAATACTTTATTCTACAATCTTTCTATAATAGTCATTAAACTGCCACTATATTTGACTCCTACATTGTGCTACTGTAGTTTCACATCTGCCTTTCAGTCTGAATCAGTCTCTTTTTTTTCTTTGATTTAGCAATTTCAGCTCTAGCCTGTATTACAGTATCAATATATATTTTTTTCGTTAAATAGCCATGTAATAAATTATGTCATTGATCATTAACAAAAAAACGTACATTAGGCTATCTCTTATGTAACCATGCAGCAGAAAAGGACTTATGTATTATGTTTACTATTATATGTTAAGATACACTAACAGTGCTAAATTATGATACAAACACAAACATCTACAATACAAAATTGACATAACCCTAAGAGAAAAGTAAGCAAAAAAATAAATAAATCATGGAATAATAGTATAACACAGATACAGTATGAAGTTTCATATGCATATCCACCCAAAGGAAGAATGAGACACACCTCCTATGGTGTTTTTCAATGTGTGCATGTCTGTTTTCACTGTTCTATCTGCGGCTGTCTGGATAACTCTGATAAGCGCCTTGTCGCAGTGTACATGCTGCTTTATTTGCCGTTTCACTGATCAACCGGATGAGACTTTTTTGCTTGCCGAGTGTAGCAAAACAAACCACTGCTGTAGTAGCACCGAGCGCATACTTATCACAGACCGCTCTATCTAGCACAGACAAAAACACGCACGACCCATGGAATCACTGCTCATATTCTCCAGCCCACTCTCACAAACACACGCCGAGCTGATAAGCCAGAAGAGCAAACAGACTCATTCTAGAAAACGTGATTTAGCTGGAACAAGCTACTATTCAGAGAAAATTACTAAATAAATCAAGTTGGTTTTCTATTAAATCAAAACAAAACTACGGGCTGATTATCTTTTCAAATCGACCCTTTTCTCGAATAAAAACGTAGAAATTAATTATGAGGTTTTCCACGTTAGGTATTAAATTTTAGGCTCTCCGTATCAGAGAAGGGAGTATATGTGTGCAGGGTGTTTCTGCAATGCTCTGGCGATTCTCTCTCCTGCCCTAATTTCTCAGAGAGTCTGTCTGCATTCAAACCAGGTTGTACAATGAGGACATTTGTCCTTTGAGACATTCTCTCAGCCTCCCTCTAGCTCTCTCCTCTTTCACACACTCTCACTTTCTCTTCCCCCACACACTTTTTTTTTCCCGTCTTTCCCTGATTGCCACTCTACAATGAGAACCCTACCTTGTTCTCTTCGTTCCTCTTCTCTCTTAATACCTGTCCATCATACCATGTCCCTGTAGGCACCAAACAAATATCAAGTTAATGTCTTACCTCAAATAGTTTCCATTCATTTTTTGAAATGCCGGAGCATCATTATCTAGAACAGAAGTTTTCAGAATGGGGTCCAGGGAATTCTATGGGGGGGGGGTGCAATGTTCATATTTTCAAGTAAAGTTTACACAGGTATTGCATATTTTTAGCGTGTTTCTCCTTAAACCTTTATCTTGCTCACTGAGATTTGTATTTCAATATTCTCTTTAACACTGCTTTAGATTTATTATAAAATGCGCTACATGAATAAATCTTTATTGAATTAAAAACAGTATAGATAATATTTCTTTTAACCTCAATGGCAATTGAAAATCACATTGTCTTTATAATATACTATTTGCTATTTTTTGCACATTATAAAAGTAAATCTTAAAATGCACAGCAACATTACGTACAATCTTAAAGGACATCTTAAATGGTTTGTTCTGCTATATAAAACTCATTACAAAATTGAATTAATTAGGTAATATTATTGAAACAATTTCAAAAGGTGTTTACACAAAAAACTCCAATGTTTTCCATCAACAAATTGCCTGATTAGTTTGGTGGGTGTCTGAGTGACTACAAAGGAAAGAATTAAATAGGGGATGACTGCTCCAGATGATTGCAGATCGGTCCATAAGGTCAAAGGTTATGGGAAAAAAAGGAGGTAAAAAGAGCACTCGCGCTGAGGTGAAGGTGGTTGTCTGACTGGGTAAGAACAAAACGGTGGGGGAGGAAGATTACCATTACGGTGACCACAATAAAAGGTTTAAGCCTATGACCCTTCAAAGCCAAAATAATGCCAATTAGGCTTTAAGAGACCCTAGCATGGATTCAGCCAGTGGCTCTTAGTCCCGGTCCTATTTGTCAGCTTTAATCACCACTTCAGTCAGACAAACAGCTCACATTGTCTGTACATAAAAACTACATCAAGAACAAAGGCGGTACATTTACTGCCTTTCTTGGGGCACGCCTTGCCATAACACAGCAGCATTGACCGGCGAGCCACTGCACTGACCCTATGACTTTACGAAGGGAAAACAAATAAGAATGTGGCTTAACTCTGTGATGCCAAGGCAGCTGCTGCCTCTCCCATTGATGCTGAATAGCATGTGGTTATCTGTGCTTCATCTGCAAATAAAAAAAGAAAGGACACATTTAAAAAAGCTAAATCTAAACAAACAATGAGCGGACTATTTTAATTTGTCACGGTAAGTAAATCAAAGCCCAATCTCTCTCAGTTGTGTGCATTAAAAAAGCTACTAACCTCATGAGCCTTGAACAAAGATCTGTGCAAACAGCAGCAGCTAAGGTGCAGGTCATTTGTTCTATGAACAAACAAATTATATTTATCAAACCTTTGCATTTGCATATTCTTTCAGCCACAAAAATATAATGCTCATTTAAAAGAATTAGAGACAGCAGATGGCAGTATTTGACCCCACTGCTACAAAAACTTGAGATATTTCATATATGATTTTTTGGGGGGATATTTTTTTTTTTTAAATACTTTTTATTATAAAAATATTTATTATAGTAAGTTGTCTGTGTAAGCCATAGAATGTAAACGGCAAATTAATTGATTTATTTTTTTTCTTTTAATAGACTAGAAACATCTGCACAACACCACAATAGACCTTCCATGTGCATGTTAGAGTCTAAAAACTGTCCTTGAACTAAATGAGCTTTACAAAAAAAAAAAAAAAAAAAAAAAAGTAGAAAATTAACAGGTTTTACACTGATGTTGATGCATAAAGCAGCAGGACAGCGATAGTACATGCACTGCACAGTATGAAGCTCTATTGCCTCCTACTGGAAATAAATGGAAGTTCCTGTGGACCTTCCTGATTAGAACTGTAGTATGCTGCAATTTGCAGCTCTTTTCATTCCCTATGATATTTAGATGTGTTAAAGTGTTAAGATATCTAAAATGAAAACAAACATGAAGCCTATATAATACATTTGTGAATGAAACAGTATACATTTAAATTTTCTTGTCTTTAACATTCAAGTTAATGTATTACTCCTTAAAAACATGAAACAAAATTCATATATCCATACATATATATACGTATACACACACATAAATAAATGTATATATTTATGGTTGTGTGTGTGTGTATATATATATATATGTATATATATACAGAAAACTGCCAGACTTACCTTAAACGTCAAGGTTAGGATGGTTAGGACTGTATAATCTGTCCATTATTTGTAGAAGCAGAACTTCCTCTTGATAGATTTGCAAACCTCTCTATTTCTACACTCAGTGACAAACAAAAGCTACAGAACTCACTTATTCAGTCTCTGAAAGAAAAGTGAACAATTAAAAAACAACAACACTGAAAAGAAAATGTTATTCCGGTGAGACGGCTGTTGACTCATAACAGGAGAACCAGGGGCTCAGTGTCTTCACACACCGTATGTGTGTGTGTGTGTGTGTGTGCGTGCTCCTTTCACTCCATATACACATGCCTTTGCCATCGGCATTACACTAATATATGTCTTGTCTTTAAGAGGGCACTTCCCTTTTTTCTCTCTTTTTGACTGGAACTGAAATCAATGGTCACGCAATTACAGAATGTGGATTTGTCAACTGACGTCTGGCTGCTAAAGTGCGTGTGGGGAGCACTATACAAATACCCAATAAGAGGTTCAATAAGAGCAGTAACACTGCTGATTGCCGACTACGGTCCCATCAAAACCAGACAGCCAGTTCCAGGTGTTTTATTCTGTCGAGAGGCAATATTGCATATTGGCAAAGAACATCAATGTTCACTCAAACGTCTCACGGCGGCCTATTGACTCTCCACCAGGGAGCAGAGTCAACCATTTGGAAGTTATAGCTCCTTTCAAACTGTTTTAAGATAGGAACAAACGTTCGGAGCTGGAAAGTGCTGTCTCAAGAGGCTCCGTCACCGATAATTAGTGATCAATCACGAATTAGTTTAAAAGCTTGAAAAGAACACTGAGAGCATTATTAGATTGCGGAGATTCACTGCTCTCCAATAATGACTTGGATTTTTAGAGGAATGAAATCTTCCAATCGTTTGTCAGTCTCCTCTATTGCCAATCAGGCCCATTAATCAGGGGAAGGTCCAACCGGCCCATGTCTGAAAGATTGCAGGTGCCAAACAGAAAGGAAGGGAAAAAAGGCTGCTTACAGCTTGTGTAATTAGAGCACATTAACACAGAAGGAGTCAACTGCTTCAGGTTCATCACTATGTGATGAGTATACTTTAAGTATTTAATATTACTATGACTAAACGCTGCTAGACCTTGAAAGATTCATTCATGTTAATTCTGCCACTAAGATCTAAAATGAAAGGTATTTGCCAAATATTGTCTTCATTTATCATAAATAAATGCAAGCACTCTAACCAAATGTACTTGCAGTACATAATGGTTTAAGACCGCACCTACTTAACTAATCTAAGATGTTTCCATGTTTGCTGTTTACTGAAACCACTCTCTCCTTTAAAGATCTCTAACAGTAGCTGACCTGAACTGACCGGCTCTCTGTAATTGAACAAATACATCAATGCTGCATTTGTTCAATCTAATTTCAGGATGTTACCAGAAGGCATGTTTATAGAAGAGAACAAATATGTCTAATAGATCAGATTAGCCCACAAATCACAGGTGCATGCAAGAAGCCATATGACAAGTTAAACCGTTAAGATAGGTTAAACTAGTACATTAATTTAAAGATTTAATATTGTTGTCCTTAAGAAACTATGCAATTTCTTGTGTTTTACCATGTTGCTAAAGGGTCTGATTCAATCTGAAGCAAAAAGTTTGGATCTCAGGTTTAGCTATTATGGCTTTAACACAAGAAAAATCTGCTATTGGATATAGGCTATTTGATATGTACTTTTATATACTAGTAGTTACTATTTTAGATAACTATCCAATACCGCTGACTGACTTCGAGAAACTACTGAAAATGGTGAGGTAGGCCTACTTGATAAATGCGCGAAAAAAAACAAAACATTTGACTGACGTGATGTTTTCAATCGGGTGGTTTCGCGCCTTCACAAGTAACGTTACGTTACCTGTGAAGGCGCGAAATACCTGACAGCAAACGAGAGAAAGCGCAAGACGCTTCAATATAACGAGATAATGTGCGCCCTCACACAAACCTACCTTTACTTTTTTCTTCAAAAGGAGATTTGTAATAAATGGTCTTAGTCGAAACCAACCACATTTTCTGTCTAGACACAGACGGTTGCCAGGTTACTTCTGCGAGTCACAATGAGATTATGTCATTTTAGAACGTTCCCCCGCGGCATATAAAACCGCGCAAATCGAGTCTATATTTCACGTAAACGCGGGCGCCGCCATTTTCGAACTATAATGTGTTAGATTTCCGGTAGAGCGCTTCCGCTAGTATTAGTTGTATTGAGATTCCGTAGTTTTGTGTTTACTTTGTAGAGTTTCTAGGATAGTTTACTTTTAATATGGACCATA
>JAUCMS010000025.1:8316052-8330729 GCA_032357445.1 Enteromius radiatus | reverse complement strand
TAAAAACTCTTAAATGTCCTAAATTAGCAAAGATCTAGTCCTGGCTTAATCTAATTCCTGTACGGGAAACCGGCCCCAAATGTTTAAAGTATAAAGGATTAAACTAACCTTTCGGACTACTTGCACAAAATCCTTAGGATTCTGAGGAGAAAGGCCCTGGATCTGGCGAGTACAGGCCTCCAAAGAAGAAGCATGTCCCACAAACAAAATATTTTTTCCTGATGTAAAAAAAAAAGAGGGTGTTGCTTAAGATCTGTGTCAAGTCCTAAAAGCAATATTTCGAATCACTCACCCTTGTTTTTGCAGTACGCCAAAATGTCTTTGGTCACCTGGTAGCTGCGGCTAATGTACGTATCATATGCCTCCGAAACTGTTAGTTTGCTAATGGGTATGTGAGGTCTGCAGAAAAAGGCAAGTGTCAATCAGGAATGAATCTGAAATGTAATTAGCTCCTATACTGTGTATGATCACTCCATCTGTTACCTATATGTTGTGTCTACATTAAGGTTGGCCGCAGCAAGATCTGTGGGGGGTATCCAAGCAGGCAAAGATGTTCCTGACACCCATTTAGTCCACTCAAAAAGCCCAGGCTCCACTCGAATGCTTATTCTGCCATCTTGCTGCATTCCTAGAAAAAGGTACACACGACACTGGGGTCAGAGAGCATTTAAATATAACAATTTTAATGACAAATATAGTGAGTACAGTAGTAAACCGTATGCCTTTACTGAAGCAGCATAGAACTTTCTAGAAACTTGTAGTATAATGCTGGTCACCCACCGGACGGGAAGTGCAGCACCTTGTCACGTTACATCTTTACGTTGTTTTGAATTGTTGCTAGGCGATGTGGACAGATGCTGAATTGTGCATATGATCATAGAAAGCAATGTGTTAGAATTTGAATTAGAAGATGTGGTGCTGTGCTTCTCGTCCCGTTTGCACAAGCTTTGTATGGCCAGAATTATTAATCAACTAGTGGATAAAAGAAAAAGTGTAACTTAAAGAAATGTATATTTTCCAGATAGTATCTACAATCTACTGTTCAAACATTTGGGGTTGGTGATATTTTGTAATTTTAATTTTTTTTTAAAAAAAGTTTCTTATGCTCTACATAATTAAAAGATGACAATACTGCTGTATGAACAATTGTTTTGTTTTTTTAATAATATCTTAATATTTTCCGAAAATAAAGTTGCTTTTTGTGCATGAAAATATATAGCTACCTTGTATATTTTAAGAAGAGAGTCTCAATGGCATCTAAAAGATTTAAACCTCTACTTTACATGCTCCTATTGGAATTTTCCTGTAGACATGTAGACCACTGCTGCCAATAGATTCCTGACTATAGTATGTACCTCTGAGGATTTCATGAGCTGTCTGGACACATCGGAGGCTGGGTGAGCAGTACACAAAATCAATAGTGGTATTACTTTCCAGCATAGCCTCACCTGGAAATCAGATAGATGACATAAAAGAGCATGATCCACAGTTCACTTGGAGAATTCATCTTAACATCATAACACTGAGCAGACATACCCACAATCTTAGCCTGTGTAGCTCCAACCACTGTGATAGGAGCGTCCATTTCATACTCCCTGTGTGCTCCACCCCGGGCAGGTAGTGCAGCAGGCATATTCAGGTTACTCCTCACATACCTGCCTACAGGAAGACAAACTGAGCTCGCAAGCTAGCTGTACCATGTAAGCGAGGCATCGTGATTCATCAGTTCAGATTACCTTTCGAGTCAGAACACTGTGAGAGCCAGTGTTTCCCAAACACTACATCCATTCTTTCTCCATGCCGACATACAAACAAGGTCCTTTTAGGGGTCCGAGACTGGATGTTGGAGCGAAGCACCTATTATGCACAGCACAAAAACGCTTTAATAAAATACTCAAATTATCATAAATGCACAAACCCAAAATGACAAGTACTGGAAAGGCTACTTTAATTGCTGATATACAGTAACAGGCACCTGCATAGGTTGACAAATAACACTTAAGATGGCAGACTCTCCCAACTTTGAGTTTTCAAAGCATCGAATGTTGAGCAGCCCATCCAATGATTTGCTTTCCTTGCAGCTCTTTTCCGAAGGGGAAGTAAAAAAGAAGGAGTGTGACCTGTTTAAGGAGATGAACACGTCCAATAGACACTTTGTTTGTTAATGGAAGTAAAGCGAAGCAACTGATGCTGTAGCAGTAGATCTTTATTAAACATATACTAGACGCGTTTGTGAAGTAATAACTAATTTAAAAGCAGTACCTACTCAAAGAGCTGATGAGTACAGTTTAGGAGAACCTTCCCTTAAACGCTAAGTATGTTCAAGTAATACTGATAAGATGCACAGGAAGTCATTTGGAGAACTTACCCATGAAAGACCCACGTGTCAGACTCATCAGCAGGGTTCACATAGTTCTCAGGCAGCAGGCCAGAGATGCCTGTGCCCAGAGACGTGCCGCACACCCAGCCCTCACTGGTGCTCATCTGCTCTACTGTAGACGTGAAGATAAAGTCTCCAGGCACCAGTTCCAGCTCATCGTCGTTCTGAGGAGTGTAGGGGTACATCACTTGCAAAGTCTGACAAAGAAACAGAGGTAAGTCCGCATTCCAGTGAAGTACCAAAACATTAAAACTGATACAAAACAAGGCTAATAAGACGATTTAAAAGACATAAGGCTTAACTCACCTCGTGATTTGCAAATCGTATGTCTCGTGAGAACAGGGCAGCGAGCCAATCACAACCCAGCTTGACTTCAATCCCTCTTGCCAACTTTTCCAAGATGGAATAATGATTGGTTGGGAAGTGGTAGGCTAGGGTCAAATGAAGCTGCTTTTTATGGGGTTCCACATGAACATCTATGAAATAAATAGTGTTGTGAGCATTTTATATTCAAACACACAGTATTTTGGTAAACGAGTCACTATCAGTTCACTAGATCATGGTTCAAACTGGGAATAAGGGGAAAAACATCTTGAATGTTTGACCTACAGATTTAAAGGGATAGTTCACTCAGAAATAACAATTCTGTCACCATTTACTCACCCTTGTGTCATTCTTTTTCAGTAAAACAAAATATGGGTAGCTAATGTATCAATGGTGTAACAAAAGCAAAAACAATATATATATATATATATATATATATATATATATGCATAACCTAACACTGAAGATACACCTCTCACGTACAAGATATATTTTTCCCATGTTATTTAGAAGTTAGGGGTTTTGTTCTACATTTTTGTTATGTCGCATCATATTTTTTGCAATCCACGCATTGAAAGAATATAGTGTCCAGGGGATGTTAAGCTAAAAAAGCCAAAAAGGACAAATAAACACCATAAAAAAGTAGTCAATCAATCAATCACTTTTATTTATATAGCGCTTTTAAAAATACAGATTGTAGCAAAGCACTGAACATTATCAAATAGGAGAATAGATTGATTGTAATGTATAACGGCGAGATTAATCTATTTATTTATTGAATGCAGAGACCTTCTCTGTATTCAAAACAACAATAATCACTAAAAATTAGGTGCCCACAACTAAGCAAGAGAGAGGCGACAGCGGCAAGGAACCAAAACCCCATCCGTGAGAGAATGGAGAAAAAAACCTTGTGAGAACCAGGCTTAGTTGGGGCCAGTTCTCCTCTGGCCGGACGCCCAGCACCTAATTTCCAGTTCAATATTAAGCGCATGTCAGAGTGTGCAAAGGACTTATAGTGTGTGTGTGTATGTGTTTGTTTGCTATATTATATGCACTATATGTTTTCTGAAGCCACATCAAAGCTTGCTGTAAGGAACAGAACAGTGTTATTTCACTATTATTAATATACTATTATAACATAAATTGTATTTATTTATAAATATACATTTTCAGTTTTCATTTGAATTAATAATTTTTGTTTAAAGCGTGTCATTTATTTTAAATATTTCTGTTTAGCTTTTTTTTTTCAGTTTTAGTTATATTTAAAAACAAATTTTAATTAATTGTTTTAGTTAATAGTTACAACACAGATTAGACTAAAATGCGTGTCATTATTTGCTGATTTGCAGTTTTAGAAAATTGATCAATTTCTTAATTTGTGTTTTATGGGAGAATGCCATGAGGATGAGTAATGAGCCGATTAGAAAACAATCAAGCATGAGCACTATGCAGGCACCATCTGTGACAAATGCTCTGATCACGCCTCCCCACCAGCTTTAGCAGCAGCCTCCACCGCAAAGTCAGCCGCAAACTTCTTCAGCGTCTCAGCCACCTGCTCCTCCACGAAGAGGCCTATGAAGTTGGTGGAGGTGTAGAGCTCCAGGGGCAGAGGGCTGGGGAAGCGTCCTCTCCATTGATTCACTGCAGACTGCAGAGCTTCGCACAGAGCCACTAGTTTATTGTCTGGACACTATAAACATAAAAATGAAGAAATGTAAAATGACACAACTTGAGAATAATAAATCAAGATTAAAATAGAAACTGTGACTCACCATAAAGAACTGGCAGAGTGTGATGTGTGGGAATATGTTGTGAGCTTTGTTTTTTCCACAAGTCAAGCGAGACTGCTGCCAGAAATGAGAAAGTTGGTTTTGTAAAGGCCCACTTGGGCGAAGATACAACACATACTCTCTGGGTAAAGGGTCGTCCAGGAAAGGGTCGTCCAAGTGAGAGAAAAGCCTATATGGAGATACATGCACATGATCATGAATGCTACAGTATAGCCAAACCAGCAAAATACAGCCTGTGTAATTGTCAACCAGAATTGTTTTATGCATAGAAAAACTGGATTGGCTCATATGAACCACTAGAGGGAGGTACTATTCCTTAAGAAAAGCCAGCTCAAGCAGGGAAGCTCACCAGTCACATGCAAGCTGAACACTTCTGCCTCCAGTTGATGCCAGAGCTTTCAATCTGAAAAGAGAGAATATTTTTAGAATTATTAGCATCTACAAGTGAGGATCATTGATTCTGCATCCAGAATGATATGAATATAGTTAGAACATTTGGAAAATCTAGACACACTTCGGTGCCTTGCCTTTAATTATTCTATTATATTCTATTCCTTTCCATTACATTTCATTTTGAAAATGCAATGTTTGCCTTTCATTAAGATTTAGCAAAAAATAACTTTTACTTTAATAAAATAAAGAAAAGGAAATTAAGATGAGTTTTTTTTATTACTATATATATATATATATATATATATATATATAAATCACAGCTCTCAAAAGTAACTTTTTTTTTTATTATTTGCGCTTATAAAATTATGGAGAAAAAAAAAATATATATATATTAATTATTCCACCCTTTTGTTAAAATTTGAGCTATCCTTTATCAATTTACTCCAAAATATGTGATTATGACACAAGTTTTAAACTCAGGTATGCAAAAATCAGTTTTAAAAATCCCCAAAATGCAGCTCAAGGGGTTCTTCTTTCACAGAGGTGTGCTTATCGAGCCCAGGTAAGTGGGGGGAAAACATATCTAAGTGTATTAAACATGTTATACTGTGCAGGCTGGAGCGAGCAAATGATAATAACATGTTTGAATTCTGTGGCTGCGTAACAGCCAAGGTGTGCTAATATTTTCCGATGAACTATCATTTTTGAATCTAATATGCTATGCGCTCACAGTATGATTCCATGAGGTCAGTGACAATGAAAAATGTGTAAAATGGGAGGAGATTATATTTTTATGATTTGTAACATTCGCCAGAGAAGAAGCTGCATGAGAGAGGTGATCTTCACACTTCTCTCACACATCAGTGTCTCTCACACATGCTGCGGATGCTTCTGGAAGTGAGAATACTGCTTTAAAAAGCATTAGCATTAAAAAAATGTTTTAAGAATGTATGAACTTTAAATAGAAAGTGTTTCAGTATAATAAAGCCTGGGTAACATTTTCCTTAAAAAAAAAAAAAAAATATATATATATATATATATATACCGTATATATGCATTTTTAAAGGGTTTATAAAAAAATACAGTGCAGGATTCATCTGGCAGACATTTAAATTGAAATTTTTACTTTTAGACAATATTACAGTATGCATGTTGTAGCATGTATTAGTGTTTCAGACTGTGTGAACAGGTCATTATAGACCTCAAATAGCCACTTTTCAATTATTACTACTGAAGCGAAACCCCAGGATAGACCAGGACTTCCCCTGAGCTCTGCTCTGCAGTTACCTCAAACAGGAAATAGTTCACCATAGACCACGGTCGTCTGTATGTTTGCATGCTGTAAACCTGATCTCTTAGAATAAAGAATTAAGTTAACAACATTGCAGAAAGCAGAAGCAAGCATAAGGTTAACCAGACATGACAGACAACATCCAGAAAGACACACTAGCGTTAAAAACAGACATCTCTCTGGCAGCTTAAGATATTTTTAAAGACAAAGCACAGACCAGCAAAACCATTTTGTCTTTACTTTCTAAATCCAGGTCTCTTACAATTCTAATGAAATAAAATAAAATTTGTGAAATGTTTTTGCAATATCTGTCAACTGACAATTTTATTGCATTTATTTCAACTTTAAGAATGGGAAAGGCGCACTGAAAATAAAATGTATTAATACCGCTATTGTTATTATTATTCTAATATGGTCTAATATGGTATATCTTAACATAAATAAATGGTCAAAAAACTAAAATCTAACAATTAAATGTATAATAGTTTTATGATCACTCAACAACAGTCAAATTATAATATATTATAATTTTTTTAAACAAATTAATATTTTAGATTTATAATATTTATATTACATATAATACAATTATATGTAAAGTGTGCTTTACCATCCACAAGAAAGAGTAATATAATATAATAAGACTGCTATACTATTGTTAAAGGCATGTTATTTTTGCATTTAACATGCATTTTTCTCCATTTTATCAAAACTTTTTCATAGTACATTAAAAGATGCCTAGATCAAGAAGAAGGAGAAGAAAAAAAGAAAAAGAAAAAACTAAATGTCCCGTAAAATGACATACCTCTTCATGCACAGTAAGTGTGCTGCACGCAACAGAAAAGAGACCGGGGAGCTTTATAGGTTAATGAGGGGATACCAGAACGAACTCATTTTTATCTCATTTAATGGAAAAAGCTCTTGACAACATGAATAATTAACATGCACATCAAGAGAGATATTGAAAACATCCTCCCATTAAAGTTTGAAGTAGGTCATAATACTTGAAGTAATGTTTTCCTTTCAAAAAACCAAATGTGCATTTTAAATCAAGATTAAAAAAAAATGAGAGAGAGAGAAAAAAAAAAAAAAACGCCCACACACACACCACACTCACAACCCGTCATGCCTTTAGATGCCTTTTTATGTCTTACATGCTATTTCCAATTTACCCTGAATTACTCATACACAATTTAATGAAGGTGCAGTGGGGTGATTATTTACAAATTCCAGTGACACATACGATATTGAATGAAATATGACTAAACATGGAAATGTGTGATCAGCAAGTCTTCCACCTATAGCTCAACGAATATGCACATCTACATGTGTTTCGAGCAAAACTGGAGATGCAAAATGGAGATGTAGTTATTATATTTCTAAAAGCATTTCATAATAATTTGACTAATTTGGTATTACTGCTTTTCTGCCACAGCTCACTAATATTGTGGTGTATTTGTGGTGTATTGTGTAACATAATATTTTGTGGATATTCATATGGATATTCAGTTGCCTGATTAGCTTTACGGGTCAAAGGGTTACTCCCCCCCAAAATTAACATTTTGTCATTAAAACCAGTAAAAGATATTAAGATATTTAAGTTGAAAACCAGGAGGCTTGTAACAAAGCTTTCACGGGTGTGTTTAACACAATATTAGTCAATTTTATTATTCTGTTCCATTCAGTTCTATTCTTGTCCTTATTTAATGATACTGTTTTTTTTTTTTATATAAATCACTTGAGATAATCCCAACAAAGTGTCGTTTCATTATCGTCCAGCTGACCAAACAGGCACGAACACACCTTTAACTCAGCTCTTTGGGGAAATCCCACAGCTGAGACCTCTGCATCCTCAAGTTTCCTGTTTACAGACCTTCTGTTTAGCCTGATTCTTTGCCAAGACGCTCAAGAGAGTCACTGCAATCCAAAACAACCCTTCCAACAACTAGTTTTACAGACAGATGCTTCAATGTCTACAGCGAATTTAAAAGATTTACAACTGCAGAATTGCAGTAAATTGATTACAATATTTAAAAAAAAGGTCATCAATGCACCTAAACAATATATTTAACATGTTAGGCATAAGTAAAAAAATATTTGTTTTTCATTTAATTTTATTCAGCAAGGATGCATTCAATTAATAATGAGTGGGAATAAAGACATTTATAATGCTACAAAATATTTCTAGTTTAAATAAATGCTGCTATTTTGAGCTTTTTATGAAAAATCTTTCTATATCTTTATATAAGAAGGATTTCCGAAGGATCATGTAAGTACATTCAGCTTTGCATCACAAAAATTACAAGGTATCATGAACTGAGAAACCATAATTACCATGATCATAAGAAGTATTGAGCTATAAAACATATCCTGTACATTTCAGAAATGAAAGGCCATCTTGTATTGAAGCTAGTTTGCCAAAATTACAGTTTTAAAATGTTATATTCTATGATGTAACAATGTAGCTTAGATGATCAACGATGATCAACATGGCTGCCGTGTAGCCTTGTCCACCTATTAACGCACGCAGTTTAAAGGGGTTTTATGGTGTGCTTTCAAATTTTCCCTTCTCTTTAAAGTATTACAAGCTCTTGGTGCATTAAGAAGCTCTGTAAAGTTTCAAAGACTAAAGTGTCAAACCCAAAGAGATATTCTTTATAAAAGTTAGGACTTCTACACCCAAACTCTAAAACAACTCTGTTAAACATGGCCCCACTTTGTAATTGTAAAAGTTGGGGTAATTTCCAAATGTTTATGCAAAGAAAAATGACGGAGCTGTTGCTGGACGCGCCATGTGTCGTTGTGAAAGTGAAACTACTTTCTTTGTGCTTCCAAAAAAGGGAAATATTAGTGTTCAGCACATTTACAGAGGACTATTTCCTGAACCTGGGAGCAGCCTAGCTGTGCAGAGACTATGGGGCAACTGTCTGACGCTTCTGACTCACAACCTTTAAGTAAGTTACGTTTTCTTATTAAAAGAATCTTCAACTTACTATTCAAACTTGAGTTTTGAGCAGTGAAGGGTAATGCTTGTTGTTTGTCGTTACTGTGATCAAGAATGCAGACACGGTGTCATGTTTACGAGGTGCAAAAAACAGTAATAAGTCATGATAATGAGTAATTATGTCCCCATTGGATGCAACAAATGTCTTGTTAGTAATGTGTTTCATTGTTTTTGTGTCATAGAGCCAGGACACAGCGTCATGCTATATGATAAGGGGCGTAACATTTCCTCCAAACACTTGCGGTATTTTGCCAATCACAAAGCACTGGATAGGTGGCCAATCAGAGCATACCTCGCTTTTTTAGAACGATGAGCTTTGTACAAATTGAGACGTTTCAGGAGGTGGGGGTTAGAGGAGAAACAATAATATAGAGTATGTGGAAAATAATGTAGTTTTTGAAACGTAAACCACATAAACACATTGCATTACACTAAATACACAAGATAATGTTCTTTTTAGCAACATCATGTGACCCCTTCAAATAATGAGAGGTGAACGCTGGTCTACACAGAACCAAACGATGAAGATGACTCTTTAGACAACAAGATACTGTTGCAGTGCCAAGTCTTTGCATTGCTTTACTTCTGGACCCAACATTAGGAAAGAGTGGATGACTTTCATTGTTTTAAGCGTTTAAAAGCACAGAACAATTTGATGTGGGATTTTCCAAAAGATTGAAACTAAAAGACGATGCTTTGCTGACTATATGGGTCCAACAGTAATGTTGCATTGTTATTATATGATCACTATTGCTTTGTCTGTGATTACAGATTGCTTTTGATATGAGTATTTATGCATTTTAAACGTAAACCACTGTAGCGTCCATCTGTGAAGGATGCAGGATGTAAAACATTTATTACCACAACCATTAGCCGATAATAGCAGTGGGTTTTTACTTTCGAGTTTACAATCCGCTACACTTAATAAACAGAGTGTTCGGATGAGAGGGGTTAAAAACAGGACAGAAAATAGCTTTTACTGTTTTTTTGGGATGCTAAAATGTCGTTTACATAATAAGTTGACCTCAGAGAACAGTACAAAATTTTAAAAAGGCCGTTTGTGACCCCTAAATATTTGAAAATATATTTAAAATGAATACATTTACCTTAAATTGTAATAATATTTAGCAATATTATTGTTTAATTCTATTTTTGATAATAAATGCAGCCATAAAAGCCTAAGACTTCGTAAAAATTGAACAAATCCCAAATATCTGAATAGTCGCTGTCCCTTTTCGAAAACGATAACCAGCACAGCAAAGGGTGGAGCTGTATCCTTGTGTGTCTTCCAAAGCTTGAGTGTGAGCAGGAGGGTGGAAGGACACCCGCATTTGGACACACGGCTCTCATTCTGGCATCCGCACAACCGCCACAGATGGTGGACTCACAAATGAGAGAACACACACTGATACAGGCCCCTTATAAACAGTGGAGGAGTAGAAGAGTAGGCTGACTTTATAACAACTGCCTTTGTGGATCCCACTCTTGTGCCTTTGACTGTTTTTTCAGCGGTGAAGGAGAGGTTTGCTCTCTACTGATGCTTGCGTGCTGGCCTACATCTGTTTCCTTTATCCCAGCAGCCACTGAGGGAGCTGAGCCAAAGAGGAAGAAGAAAAAGATACGATTGATCTCAATGACGACCAGGCAAGAGCAACAAACAGACACTATCCCATAAGCCCAAAGGCCCACAAGTACCAGCTGCCATCCCTGCCACACGGGGGAATGGCGAAGAGAAGAGCGCACAGCTGTCCATCCCAAAATATGGCCAGCCAACACCTGCAGGCCTGTCGGCAAATGTGGCCAACTGTGTGGCCAAACTGATGGCCCACTTGTTTCCACAGAACATGAAACACATCCTCACAGACTGCAAGGGATATAATGAGGTCTTTTAATACAGAAAATGATCAGGATATGTGTATTTATGCACTGGGAGGTCATGGTCGCTATCTCATCTCTTGCTTCGCGTGTCATATTTCAGGAAGGAAGCTGATGACATTTACACAGCGTGACCGACCCTGAGACTAAACCACAGTGATGCAGCATTATTATATGCACAGACTGACTACTGGTAAATGCTACCTTATGACAAGACAGTAACTGTGATATATGGATGGGAATGCCTGTCAGTGTAACCAGACGGTTTACCCAAGAATTTCACATCTGTTTTTACTGTGAACACAAAGAGGAAAAAATTTATTTATTTTTTTTATGTAATGAAAATAAGTGAGGACTAGAGCCATCAAGCTCTAAAATTACAAATTCACCATAATGTTATCATAAGATGGACCAAATGACTCATACGCTACAAATGTATGACGTTATTCACTGAAAATCCTGACATCCACCTTACCTTGTGCCACTGTGAACTTGAGTTCATAAGAGAAGTTGGGAGAGAGGTTTCAGTTCATTCAATTTATGAGTGAATCGTACTTTTGTAAATAATCTGTTTAGGCAGTTCTCAAAAAAAAAAAAATAGTCTGAATGATTTTACTGACTAGAATGGTTCTATTAATGAACATTATACTAATAATTCTAATGATGGGACAATTGGGACAATACTGATTGAAATGATTTTACAGATTTGAATGCTTCCACTGATCTGAATGATTGAAATTTAATTATTATATGATGATTTAAGTGGTACTGAATGGAATAATTCTACTGATCAGACTGATTCAGTTAATAACAAACACACACACTTTATATTTATTAATTTTAAGGTGCTTTTTGTCATTTAGGAGCTTGTCATTTTCAGTCAAAAATTAAAATTTAGTTTTCCACTGAAGAACAAGTGCTAACAGGTTTGGAACATCATGAAGGTGAACAAAAGATGACACAATTTTCAATTTCCATTAGTTTTCACAAAAAATATTTCCAATTGCAACAGGACCATACGAGTAAACACAAGGACCACAAAAAAATGAATCTTCCCACACAAGACTGAGTGCACGTCGACTACATGCACTTTAATTTTGAACAGCTGCATAGTCTTGGGTTTTCTCATTTACGTGCCAAAATAAGAATAGAAAAAAAAAAACACCTTGTGACTTACAAATCACTCATGCTGTAATGAGCACAGATGTTCTTCCTTGCATGTTACAGGACACATTTACCCTCATTACATGAACAGATCGTCATGATAGTGGACATATCTCAGGTAGGGGTGTTGATATGGAGGTCCCACTGTTTGCTAGGCATATGGGCCTATCTGCATGCTAAGGGGACCTCCAAACTTTGGAATTATTATTATTAACCCCATTTTACACAAACATGATTTAACCATTAATAGTATAGTACAATAAAATTAGTGAAAGTGAACTTTTTTTTACTGTAACGTACTGTAAAAATAGAACCCGCGAGGTTTAAGACACATAGAAAATGATGTATATATAATCTGAATAAACACGATATTGGTTGTGATACTTCCCGTAACTAAATAATTACAGCAATTTCTTTATACTTAGAGCCTTATGTAATGTAATTATTTTGAAAAATAAAATAGAAATACATTACAAATAATTGGGCCATCAGAGCAAACTGACAAGTCTGAAAGCTCTCAACTCTAAAAGAGTCTTTCGCAGGAAACCAGGGCAGTTCACAGTTGTTATATGGGTCAATACATCCACAAAAGAGACAAAGGAAAAGCATATTAATAACTACTATGATTCTACAACTAGACTTGGCACATAGTTAATACAAAAGAATAGGTGCCTTTACAGGCAATGTTTTTATTTTTTTGTTATTTTAATTGTCTAAGGGCATACTGAAGACAGACATACAACAATATTTGGCAGGTCAGATTGTCTGATAGCCTAAATAAGACATATTTTGTCTTTTTTTGGTTTTACTTAAATTCCTTCATTCCTTCTATCTAATTTTATATTTGTAATAATAAATTTAGATTATGTAATATATATTTCAGATACGTTAAATCAATGGCAAATGACCATGGAATCACTGATTTAGACATAATCCTCTAGTTTACATCTCTCTGTGGGTTTTTTGACACAATTACCCAAAATAGCTTGCAGACTTTTTTGTGTGATGCTGAATGTGGCTGCAAATGCACATCAGTGATCGGAATGACACACAATTAAAAGTATTTCTTGGGCAAATCACACTTTGCAGTGCTGTTTTCAGATTCGTGAATTTAAAACGACTTGAAAGTAGTTCACCTCAATGACAATTTAATTGGTTGATCAGTGTTCAGATTAACCCCGAGGAATTTTCTTTATTTATATTCTAAGAAGAACGTCATTAGGTGAATATACCCCTATATATGATAAATATGGCACTTACGCTCTCTGCTGAGGAAATCCCATCGAAAGCAGCACGTCCAGATTGGATCCATGCTTGACAGAGACGCAACTGTTCTGTCTCAGTCTGCGCGGAATAATCTTTGAATAAAGATCCTCCTTTGCTGCCATCCTTCAGTCCCATCAAATGATACTGACAACAGTCGAAGACGACACATCCACATCTGCTTATTTAGCGATTTACACTATGACTACGAGCATAATCGTCCCTCCTCCTGACAGCGACAGCGTATGTTTGTATACAGTAGTTATACAGTAGATTCACGAGCTACAGATAATGGAATTGTTTCAAAAGGCTACTGAGCTGCCTACTTACTAAACAACATTTAGGACATCACTGGCAAGTAGGGAGACGGTAGCACATTTGAGCAACGCGCCTGTATGCCCAAAACGCTGTCTAAGTAGGCAGGTCACGAGATTTTGAGACACAGCCAAAGTAAAATGCCTCTCAAACACATAGCAGCCCCGTTTACTCGTCATGCTTGACACTAACCTGCTATAATTAGCCTAATTTACCTAGTCTAAAGCTGTAAAGTAAAAGTAATGACCAAAATAACATCATACACACTAATCATACCTTTTATAGTTCAATAGCTATATGTTATTTGTTTTTGAATTCACTCACGTATTGACATTAATATGATAAAATTGGAGAAATGGTAGTGTTATCAAATATATAGACTTAATTAAATAACTCTCAATAACTTAAATAACAATCATGTCTGCTGCAATTAACACTTTCGCCTCTGCACAAAAATGCCTTTACGGCACAAGAACAGGATGGGTGTGAAAGGCTACCAATGCAAAGTCAATTGTTTCTCATTTCTATCCGAAACACAATTGGAGCCCCACCTATGGCAAGCCGTTTTAACATTTAATCTACAAACCACACTAGAATCTATTTTCATGTTACTAGTACTTATTTTTTAGATACTAGTATCTTTTCAGTTAAGTACTATTGATTATTCTTTAAGTACTGTCTTTTGTTAAGTTACTAGTACTTATTCATTAGATACGTAAGGAATAATTGACGACGGGCCGTTGAATTATTAGAAAAATAATGCACACCCGAGGTGGTGATGCGGCCACGACGCGAAGCATCGACCAGATGATATATTTCACGGGATTCGTCCGGTTTTTCTACTTAAATCGCTATTGTGAGTAGGATTATTTCTTCCGCAT